>CM034153.1:230013432-230213711 GCA_019776745.2 Taxus chinensis
TAAGCTATTGCATCTCCATTTCCTCCTTTCTTATCAGTTTGTAACTGGGCCTTTTCCGTTATCTACATCATTAGATTACCTATCATCGCTTGATGTTCATTCCTGACCACATTTGAGACCTCTGCAACCCTTGAACCTACCCCACCACCTACATCAAATCCCAGATCAATCCATCTAATCATTTTCTTGTGATTTTCCTTTACCTCAACCATACCGATGCCGGTTACCCATAACTGCTGCCGGTTTCACTTAAACTGACATCGATCATACCATACCGACGTCGGTCTCTGTGTTTTTCCCTCAGACCAAGAACAGAGCCTAAATTCTCCACAAAACACCCAAAGTAGCCCAAAACCAAACCCTAACCAATACCAGTACTCTAACAGGGACCTCGCCCTCTAGATTCAATCATAGCTTAGCCTATTGTGAACGAATTTGCTTATTATAATAGAATGAGATACCTAAATCATTTTAACTACAATAGGAATTCATTTATTGTTAATATTGATTTGATTTAAATAATGGATTGACCACCTTCTAGGGAGTATCACACTTCCCAGAAATAGCATACGCTAGGCAGTCCACTATCATATGCTATTTAATCTCTTTTGGTGGTCTTGTTGTTCATTTTAGGTAGTTCCTCCCAACCAAAAGGAAGCTCTCACAATTAGTTGTGGATCAAGAAGCCATACGCGTGCAACAACCTTCAACCAGCTTTAACAAGTATTCCTCCTAGATCTTACCCTTATTTGTTTCATCAAATTCCAAGAAATGCTCTAAGAATAAGGTGAAGCACATATATAACTTCTAAACATGCAAACAATGAGGATATGAAAATGAACACATATTTCTTACCTCCATTCTTGAGCTATCTCATCACACAAGGTCCTCATTTGGACACAAGAACATGTTTTCTTCATCACATACCCTGTTTTTGACCTCTTTCACCTTATGAGAATAGTGTAGCAGAGCTTGGACTATGAATATCATTCACACATGCCAAAAATAATGAACGAGGATCAAATATTCCATACTTACCTTAATTCTTGAGTTGTATTACCTTGCTAGGGATACAATCTTGCTTTCATGTTCACACATCTTCATCAAGGACTAAGATCCCTAATCTGAGCCTTCAGTGCATTCTAGACCAACTTTGACAAGTCCTAGAAGCACAATAGTTGCTAACATCCTATAAAAAACATCCTTATGACTCCCCCAGGACTCATACCATCACATTCTAGTTGAAAGACACTAAAATTTTCTTCTTACCTTCTCACCATGCCTTAGAGAATACTCAACCACTTTGACACAATCCTAAAGCATTTTCTCATTTCTTGCACTTATATTTGGATGAGGCTATGCACATGAAATCAAAAACTCACTTTCCTTTGAAATGAGATTGAATGTATTATATTTCCACGCTCTACATACCTTAAGACCATCTAGAGCACCTTCTAGAAGAGAAGAACATACTCCCCTTGATTTGAAAACTTCCTTACACCTGTAGCATACTAACTTCATGCATTCTCAACCCCGCAACAACTTGTAAGAGAGAAATTATCTCCTCAATTTAGTCAAGTAACCCTTATAACCTTCTTAACTCATCCTAAACATCTACCTTACCACCTTGTACATAGTTTTGAAGAGAACATTTTTTCTCCCCATGTCTTAAATATCACCCACAGACCTGTAGGGTGTCATTTTGGACTTCAATCAACACAGTAGTATCTCAGAAAGCTTTGAACTTACCCTCAACCTTCTTGTTCATCATTTGACCTCCTATGAGCACCCTCACACTATTTATATTGACTAAGATATTCTCAACACCTCATAAAAGAACATAATAATCACTTCATCCCTGTAGACACTTCAAACTCTTTCTCTTACACATTCTCTAAGCTTGTAGCTTGTTATTTGGCTCATGATGCAAATAAGGACATCATACAAGTCTTGCCACACCTGATTTTATCTTTCTTGCATCATTTAAGACCTATAATCTCTTTACACATGTTAATTCATACTCTTTTAAGTTCATATCCATTAATCATATTGCAATCCTATCCTCACACCTGTAGAGTTCAAGTTAGAGCTCTGAGCTCAATTTACCATATAACCTCCTATTTTTCTTCATTGTGATACAACATCTAAATGAAATACCATGTAGATCATTAGGTCTTTTAATTTGTAGATCATTATAATTTTGTTAGGAGATAATCTTATATCTTTGATGAAATTTCACACTCCCAAGAAGTTCACAGAATCCTCCATAAGAACGAAATAGCACCTACAGGTCTATATAGAACCATTTAACTTCAAACATTGTACTTGATGCATCAAGAAGGAAAACACCTCACATATTAACCTTACTCATCTTCAGGGATCCATAAAAAGATATCACAACCTTATTCATGCATTGAGGGGCTTATTAAAATGTCATGACATCTTTTCAAACCATCAACACCTCTTCATATTACCAGCCCTACTACATAGGGTTTTCATGCCTAAATTTTGACGCTCATACTTTTATGATGAAAATTTACCAGTTATGGGTACCCATTTGCCCACTTAGACACCTTCATAAGTCTTGAACCATGGTCTTGAAGAAAATTTTCCCATTTTTCCATTCCACCTTTGTCAATTAGGTCTCGCAGACCTCTTCATTGTCAACACTGAAGACTGTCATGAATTACAGGAAGCTTTGACTTTTTCAAGGTACAAAACCTTTTGAATCTTAAAGTTTTCCCTATCAAGATGGTTTGTTTCAAGTTTTTTCCTCCAATTCACTCATTTTTTTTTCTCTCAAATGTGATATTTTCCATCCTACCATTTCTTATGGTCCTCTAAAACCCAATCAAAGCAGAGATACTTCAAGATGCAAACATTGTAGTTTCAAGACATCAAAATTTTCCTACATGTTTTTTTATATTCATTCTCAAATGATCTTATTACCAATGAGAATTCATCCTTCTTGAAATTTTTAATTCAAACTTCCTTTCTCCTTCCCATCCTTGTTCATTGTCTTTTCTTTAAAGATTAAAACCTTAATGGCATTGACTCATACCATACACATTTATCACCACTGACACTTCTTATTACTTTACTGTCATGACATGACACATTCTAAAGACAGTAAGGACACATAAATGTAATTAATTTGATCTTGACACAGATGATTATGGAATATTCTTCACCATACTAAGACACATGCACAATATGACACATGATATAGACAACATTTCACACCTTCACCAACAAGAGTAAAAACTCAAAGCTTTGACTTAGCACACCTTTCAGGAAACACTACACTCTTTTTGACAAAGACACCATAACTTATCACTGCCTTCTCCAATACCAACTTATGACCAACCAGATTACAACTTAGGCTTGAATTAAACTAATTAACCATACAAACTATTAAGAAATATATATACCATGACATGATGACCAAAAATTCTATTGATACATATTCATCATAATTCCTTGGAGTAGATGGTTTTCTCTTCTTGCTCCCTTTTACAATTTTCTTAAACACTCAAGGTCTACCAGGTGCTGAGATTACTCACAACTTTTCTCTTAGATACTAAAAAATATGTTTTGGTAGAGGCTTTGTCATAATGTTAGTTACTTCCTCCTTTGTAGATACATGATCCAACTTGATACATTAATCTTTTAAGTAATGATACTTAATAGGGATGTGTTTAGTTCTAGAATGTAAAACTGGATTCTTGGATACACTAATTACACTAGTGCTATCATAAAGAATAGGTGTAGGCCTATCACAATTTACCTTATAATCCTCCAAAGTCTGCCTCATCCACGTTACTAGAGAAAAACATTGTGTAACAACTACATACTTATCTTCACAAGTTGAGAGAGCCACACAATATTTTTTCTTACTTGACTAAGAAACAAGACATCCTCCAATAAAGAATGCACTAGCACTAGTAATTTTTCTACCATCCATACTACCTACCCAATCAACATCAGAGAAGGAACTTAATTCAAATTTCTTACTTCTTGGGTACCATAAACCAAATTCAGTAGTCCCTTTAATATATATAAAGATATTTTTTACTTCTTGAAGATGAGAATCTCTAGGGTCTTCTTGAAACCTTCTAACTAGGCCAAAAACTTTCACAATATCTAGTCTTAAGGCAGTTACATAAAGAAGTCTTTTAATCATGGATATATAATCAAATTGATTCACTTTAGGAGAATCATCTTCCTTGTTGAGTTTACATTCTATAACCATGGGAGTACCAACATGATTGCAATCATCCATTTGAAACTTCTTTAACATTTTCTTGATGTAATTGGTTTAAGATATGAATATAACCTCATTTTATTAACTCCTTTGTAATCCAAGGAAAAAGGAAAGCTCACCAAGCATAGAAATCTCAAATTCTCTCTTCATAGCTTCAGAAAAATCATAAGTAATATACAACAAAAATCAACATAAACAACAACAATCAACAAATGATTGCCTTCACTTTTAATATACAAGTTACTATCAACAACTCCTTTCTTGAAACCTTGCTCAATCATGTACTTGTCAAGCCTTTCATACCAAGCCCTACGAGCTTGCTTTAGGACATAAAGAGCCTTATTCAATTTACATACATGATATTTCTTATCAGTCAAAGAAAAACCATCAGGCTGCTCCATATAAAACTCCTTATCTAGGTAACCATTCAAGAAGGTGGATTTCACATCCGTTTGATAAACCTTAAAACCCTTAAACCCTGCATAGGCTAAAAATAATCTGATTGCTTCCATTCTAGCTAGAGGAGAAAAGGTCTCATCAAAATAAATTCCCTCAACTTGTGATTACCCCTTACAAACTAATCCATCTTTTTTTATTGTGACTTATCCATCTTCATTAAGTTTGTTTCTAAACACCCATTTAGACCCAATAACATTCTTATCCTTTGGTATAGGTACCAATTCCCAAGTCTTGTTTTTTTCAATCTAATCTAGCTCTTTATTCATAACATTTATCCAACATTCATCTTTTCTTGCTTCTACTACATTCTTAGGCTCAAATTCTGATAGAAAAGCCGAGTTCTCTTGGTTTTGAAGACTTATCAATTTCCTCCTTGTAATAACTCCAACATCATTCTTTCCTAAGATTTGATTTTCTAGATGATCTCTGCTAATTTACCTTAATAGAGCATCGGTGTCTTTCCTTTCTTATTCATCATTGTAGTGCCCACTTCCATTTGACACCTTTTGATACTGATCTTGATACTGTTGATTACATTATGAACATTATTATGGTTTTGATTTAGTACGATGTTAGATGTTGGACCATGGATTATTGTTGATCTGATTTAGTTATGATGTAGGATGATTATTAGAGACACTTCATATGTGGATGATGATATACTATATGACATGGATATATTATGAATGTTGTTTAGACATGCGATGTTTGGATATTGTGAGTAGACCTAGAAAATGGACATTATATGATGATGATATAGTTGTGGATATAAATTGTAAGTGATATTGTGGATTTCCTTGATGTTGTTGTGATTCATATGTATAGATGAGTTTGTGATTATATTTATATCATGTTGGATGTTTTGATATGGCCACGAGGCCCAATGAGGTATTTGTTTTTTTTGCAGGTTAAACTATCACAACAAACATCGGGGGATTGGAGACTAACCACATTGGAATTCTAGATGAATTCAACAAGGTCACCATGGCAACATGTTTTGTGTGTGTGTGTTTTTTTTTTTCAGGGATTACGATGGGGGGATTACCTTTAAATGTGACCAAGGGGCTTTATGTATTTATTAATGTGGTTTCTTTTATTAATGTTTGCATGTGTTTATTTTGTGGCACTTTTACCCTTTTTCATTAGTTATTAAATGTTGTGAATAATCATGTTGTTAAAGTAAAAAAATCAATATGTCATAAGAAATAAATACTGAAGTGGTTGGATTTTGTATTAAATGTTATAAGTATGTGTAAGTTTACTTCTAAGTGTGAAACACTCCACCTTCTCGGAAATTCGAATTTGTCCTTGGAGGCTAATTTTGGAGGCTTGTGGGACAAGTAAAACTTGTCCCATACCTCTTAATTTTATTTACCAACCATACCTATGGTTCGAGGGTTGAATTTAGACCTTCTTTATGCATTTTGATACGACTAATTGTAAGTTTTAATTGCACTCTTCTTACATTTTATTAAATTCAGTCCTTATGGGGTGTGGGATTTTTGGAGTGTGTAAGTTTATTGTCATATTATTCACCCACCTCTTTATTTGTGCATTTAAGAATGAATTTAACTTTTGTGTTGGAGTTGAGGATGTGTGATGTGGCATCCTACATGGATCCACCTCATCCTCTTCTCTTCCCTCTTCTATAAAATTAGAACTCCTTGCTTTGCTTTGGGTTGTTGAACATTTTGCATACTTCCTTTTGGGTGAAATTTTGTTGTGTGGAGCTCTTGCTTTTGGAAGGAGATTTGAGACCTTTGCATGCTTGTTGGTTGTTGATTTTAGACTATATTTTGGCATTGAAAAGCTTGCTATTTTGGAACTTAGAAAACTCCTTCATGGAGAGGTAAGAGCTTGGCTCTTAAAATACTCTTTTTCTTTTATGAATGTACATGTTATTGTGTGAATGTTTTAGCATGTTTATGGGTTGTTTGGGTAGACTGCCTAGGAATGGTGTAGGAGAAGGCTATGGGGAATCCATGTGGGGGGGGCATAAGGGAATGCCCGTGGCATCATAATTCATGTGGAGGGAGTTGGGATTGAGTTTCTACCTTGGAAAAGAAATGACATTGCATTTCTTACTTTGTGGGGGGCATAAGGAAATTTGTGGGGGGCATAAGGATGGATTATGGGGGGCATAAGGATATATGGGAGACGTTTTATATTGGTGGTCTGTTACAGGTGGATACCCAATTCCCATTGGTAGGCATAAACAACTTCCCCCATAGTTCCTTGCTCCTTTGGCTTGCTTGATGGAGCCTTAATCTTGTTTGTATGTCTTAATGTAGTTATAAACTACATTCTGTTTTGAACTGTGTTTAAAATGTGAAAATGTTGCATGTGTGTTATAGAAGCCTTGTTGCCATGGGTTGAATCACATATTTTATTGCATTATGGTTGGGGATCAGGTCCCAATGAAGAAGGATGGCTTCTCCTCTTCATTGGATGTCTTGGTAGGGTAGAGAGCATTACCTTTCCCCTGCCTTTGTTGTGATCCAAAAGGAGAAATTTATGTTTTTGTTCTGGAGCAGAGGAGAAAGACAGTTTGATAGTTCCATGTGAAATGAAATCTCATTGTAACCTTTCCCACCTTGAAGTGGATGATCTGTATATTATTTGTAATGGAAATATACTTTGTATTAAGCTATGAAAGTTATGTATTCCAAGTTGTGAAAGAGATATACTCTGTTCTAATCATTTGAAAGAAAGAAATTGGAAATCTGTTATTTGTATTCAAGGAATTGAAAGATGTAAAGTTGTATTGTTTTTTTGAAATCAATAAAGGATTGCAATAATTTTATTCAATTTGCATTGTTGCATTGAAATTGATTATCAATTTGTGATTTGAAACCTTTGTTTGGAAAATTGAAAGAGGAATACGTATGAAGGAAATATATGGAACTCTGTTCTTTTGAAATATGTTAAAATTGGAAATCAGACCTAGCATTTTATTTGTTAAATGGTTTTTTTGTATCAACTAAATGTCTTAGGCTGGAATGGAAATGAATCTCCATATTTGGAAGATGAAAAATGATAAATAGCCGTTTTAAATCTGATCTTTGTTTTAAATTTTAAAATTGGCAAATACTTCTCTAAAATGCACAGTTTAAACCTACAAACAATAATCAACATTGAAACATTAAAATCTAGCATGTTATGTTATCAATGTACTCAATTGGGCTAAAACACTCAGGGAAAATTCCTTCAAACATTACAAAATCGGGTCAAAACCTCTTACAGTCTTTTTAGTGTCAAGAGATGTAAAAATTTAATTTGTAACTCAATTAAACCAATTAAATCTTGAAAAATTTCCTGAAATACATCTAAGAACATTCCCCCATGTCTGTTTGACATGTTGAAAGTGAATGAACGAAAAATTTGAACAAAATTTAAAGGTTAAAAATTTACCAGTCTGCTCTATTAAAACCTGCAGAATTTTTTCCTAAATTTTACCCCTTAAAATTTATCTAAACCAAAAAATAATTATCTCAATTCAAAGATGATGTTGAGAGCTTTCCATAAAGTCCTCGTTTTCCCAGAACTGAGCTCTATATCAAAATTTATGGCCTTCTGAAGTTTTCTTCACTTGGCATTAAAATTTGGGGAAAAATTTCCTTGGCGGGCCCGCATCCCGAATTTTTCCCTTAGGGCTTAGGAAAATTTTTTGGGAAAAATTTCAAAATTTTCTCCACTAGCCCACCGGTCCGTAGACAATCAGAGGCTTCCACGTGGCACAATGAGGTGACATCAGAGGGGGCGAATCCTCTTTTGAACTTAGCGTTTTTTAGAAAATTTTGGGAAAATTTTCCAAACTTTCCCCGTCGGCCCGCAACCAATCAGGTGATGCCACATGACATCATGAGGCATCGACAAAGGAATGGGTTCCTTTTTGTCCTTTGTGTCTCAGAATTTTTTTCAAGTTTTCCCTGCTATTCCACCGTCCCGCGGCCAATCAGGGGCTGCCATGTGGCATCGCAAGGTGTCGGTGGAGGTGTGGGTCTCTGTACCCTCTTAGCCCTTTGGGGCTTTAAGTCAATTTTCTCCCCACTACCCCTCCTTCCCCATGTTGGCTTAAGAGATTCCACGTGTCCTTTTTAGACTCCCTGGAGTGCGGGCGTAGAGCTGAATTTTCACCTGCATGGGAGAATTTGCAAAATGTCTCCCGCCGCCTCGCCTTTCCTCGTTTTTCCCCACGCTGCCTTAGGGAGTGCCACATGTCCTTTGCGAACCCGCGGGAGCATGGGTGCAAATGTGATTTTTTCCCTACGTGGGAATTTTTTTACAAAAGTCTCCCCGCGGCCCACCAACCCACCCTTTGGGAAAATTTTCTCCTCGGTGCCTATAGGCGCGCCCTTGGGGAAAATTTTCACCCCAAGGCCAGCCATCCTGCCCTTGGGGAAAATTTTCACCCCAAGGCCCACCGGCCCATAGCTTGAGTTTTATGAGGGGTTAGGAAGACTTATTTATATCATTGGAAAGGTGAGGAAATTTCCTATCCAATGGGAGTGATTTAGGGAAATTTTGAATGTGGTAAGCATGAGAAAAATCAAGTTGAAACTTTAAGCTTGTTGGAGAATGGGTATGGTGAGGATTTTCACTCTGAACCTAATTGAAACCTCTAACCCTAAATTTTGGACCTTGTGACCTCTAATAATTATTAATATAAGGAAAGTATACTCTAGTAGATTTGAATTGTTCCTGAACTTGTTGTCTTGTAACATGGTTGTAGATTCTTTTCAACACTTTCAAAAAAATTATTCCATAATTTTCCTAACTAATCCTAGGTTGTTCTTGGGTCTCAAGTGGGTTGTTTTAATGAGTGTTACAATCATCTTCTCCTTAATTTTCTTGAGCAACATCATCATCTTTTTAATTAGGATCAAACTCATGAGATGCTTCCTTTGACTTGTGAATAGATCTCGTAGGATAAGATTCATCAAATTTCACACTTGTACTTTCAACTATTGTTTTCAACCTCTTCTTATAACAAATCTAGGCTAATTTTTTTTAAGGAATAATGTAAAAACATACCTTTATCAGATTTGGAATCAAACCTACCTAGATTGTCTTCAGTCCTTTTGATAAATCACCTACATCCAAAGACTCTAAAATGTTCCACATTGGTTGGTCTTCATTTCCATAGTTTATATGGAGTCTTGTCATTATTCACTCCTAGTTGACATATATTAATAATATAAACAACCATACATATTGCTTCCTTCCAATAGCCATCAAGTAATCTAGATTCATTCAAGATAGTCCTTTCCATCTCTTGAATAGTCCTGTTATTCCTTTCAACCAATCCATTTTGCCGAGGAGTTCTAGATAATAAAAAAGTTCCTCTTGATGCCATGAACTCTAAAAATATCATCAAAATAATCTGACCAAAACTCACCTCCATTAAATGATCTAATACACTTTATCTTTCCATTTTTCTCATTTTCAATGAGATCTTTAAAAAACTTGAAAACATCAAAAGCGTCTGATTTGTTTCTCAAGAAAGATACCCAAGTATATCTAGTAAAATCATCAATAAGAAGCATAAAATAATAGTCACCTGAAGTGCTTTCAGTTCTCATAATCCCACAAAGATTAGTGTGAATAAGCTAAAGTAGACTAGTGGTGGAGTAATGCTCATTTGTATTGAACCTTCTTCTAGTTTGCTTCCCATGAATACATGCTTTGCAAAATGTATCCTTTGGTTTACTGATTCTTGGCATATTTATAACATAATTGTTAGAGCTGATTTTGACAAGATTGTAAAATTTTACATTACCTAATCTCCTATGCCACAACCAAGTATCATTTATCTTACTCATAAGAAATTTTTCTTTATTGACTTCCTTAAGAATATACAGGTTATTTTAAGTCCTCTCAGCCTTGACAAATAGCTTACCTATTTATATTTTCTTAATTTTGCAACCCTCATCATCAAAAGATAGAATATATCCTTGTTTACACATTTGGCTTACACGAAGTAAATTGTGCTTCAAAACTTCAACATATAAAACATCCTTGGTAAGGGTTTTTCCATTATCCAAACTCAAAGAACCTCTCCCTACAATATTTATGGTAGAATTATCACCAAACCTAATAGATCATGTAACATTATTTCTTAAGGAGATAAAATTACTCTTGTCACTTATCATATGAATTGAACACCCACTATGATTTTACTATATCATATTTTCATCTTGACTATGAAAAATAGTTTAAGAAATTCCACATACTTCATTATTCTTCAAGATAAATGAGGATGATTTACATACTTCAAAGATAGAATCCCATATGTCAAACCCTAAAGGTTTTAAATAATCCCTCATTCTGATCATGGGATACATTCCATCTCGAACTTGACTATTGTCCATAATGGTGCTTTGGAATATCTCCTTTCAAGTGATTAAAATTCTCCAAAAGGACCTGATCTGATACTAATTGTTGGAAGAACAATGGAATGAGAGAGGGGGGGGGGTTGAATCAGTCCTTACAAACTTAACATTTTCATATTGATTTCTTAAACAAAAGTCCAACTAACCATCCATTAATCTATGCACAATATCAAATAACATTCATTCAAATGACCATGAACAAGAGAAAAAACACCATAACAAAATATATATGTGGGAAACCCTCAAGGGGAAGAAAAACCACTGAAATTTTTGATAATATTACTGAAATCAAAAGTGTTTAGTTTAGCATCAACTTCATAAGAGCACCAACCCCTAATTTAGTAGAGCACCAACCCCTATTTTTATGAAGCACCAACTCCACAAGGAAGATACAACCCCCAAAGATGATCAAGCACCCAATCAACAACATTTTAAGTAGATATATGATGTATTTGTTTCTACCACAACTGATATAGATCACTGATTCAGCCCGCTCACCTTGAAACCCTTGTTCAAAACCTGGCTTCTCAAACTTTCTCTATCTTTCACTTTCTTCACTTACCTTATCTTCAAAACATTACACACAATATTGTAAAAATTATTCAACCTGTTATGCATTCTTTCATATCTCAATTCATTCCTTGGTACCTACAAATCACTCTCACATAGGTCCCACTTTCTCTCTCTTTCTAAACTAGTTCAAAATTAAACTCAAAACATCACTTTTATACCTTCCTCTTGATTCAAATTCAAAAAAATTCAGTTTACCTCCTTTATTTAGACCAAGTAAATTCATTTTTTTTAAAAATAATTCATTACAATGTTCACAAATGAACCATATAGGTCGGCCATGCCCAAATCCTTACATCTTGCACCAAAAAGGCTCAAAACCCCATCACTAGGATGAGTAAAATCCACTCACACAAAAGACATGATTAGTATATATATTAAAATCACCATACATGATTAATTTAACATATTAAAATCATACATGGTCACAAATTTTCTTGGACCAATCAAATAAATCATAACATGGGCCCACAGGCTCATATCCTTAACACAATAACTTTTTCCAGCACCCTGTCTTCACCTTTGGGCCTCAAGATAACCCACGATCAACTCAAATATGGAATGTGACCAATATATGGAATAATAAGGACCTTTATATCACATCCATTCAGTTTATATACCATGAAACATCCATGTATTCAATCCACAACTACTTTCCTCTTCTTTAAATCAAGTTGCCTAGAAACCTGTTTTTACAAAATCAACTAGTTTGCACCCTTTTTACCACTTAAAATACCTCCAAATTCCTTAAAAAGAAAAAAATATTATCCCTATTCAATTTACATATGGTATCAAGAATCAAATAATCCATCTCAAGCCTCAATAAACTCAATCTTTAAGTAAAAACAATCCTGTCCTAAAAAACAAGAAACCTTCATCTCCACAAACTGATCTAGATGACCCATTAAATCTCATCATCATGAGACAAAAAATATGCCAATGGAAATAAATATTAATCACCTTTCTATAACATATTATAAATCCTTCCAAATCCAAGTTTAAGGCCTTTAACAAAGCTCATCTTTGCAAACTACCTTAAACCGTCCCAAAACTACCCTTTGACTAGTCTTCATAAATAGGGCACCATTTGATATTTTTATGCATCACCATGGCATAAACATAAATTTTACATCAATAAAAAATCACATACTACAAAGTATGTCCATTTAATTTTCATCTCCTTTGGAAAACCTTGTACCAAACTAAAATTATTTAGAAACATGCTTATTTGAGTGGGGCTTGCTCATCACCACAACCACTACCATAAATTTATGGAAACTTGGAGAAGTCCTATACATAATAAAATAATCATTAATGCACCAGAAATAAATTCTGGGAACTTAGGAAAGAAATATCTCAAACCACTTTCTAGTTAGGGTTTGAAGCACACAAAAAGTTGTTTACCTTTTTAATATCCGTTCATAAAAATGTGACGATGAAATGACTTTATTATTTTTTGAAACCTTCTATAATCAATTTAGAAAAATCCTTGAAATCCAAAAGGTCCTATGAAAAGCACACAATTTAGGGTAAGCATCAAAAGATGCAATTCGAGCTAGAAAACACTCTTTCCTGGACCTTGTTTCACATAAAATGTTGTATCTTGAAAAATTATGTTCATAATTACTCCAAATTTTTATCAAAGCTCTAGGAAATCTATTTTCATCATCTCTAATCATCATCATGTCTCAAATAATTATCCATATTTCCATCCCATCTCATTTACATGACTAGCCGTTAGGGTTTTACATGCTTTAGGTTAGGGTCAACTGAAACAACATCATAACTCACCATGAAACCTATCCAAAATTCAATAAAATATTATTAAATAATGAAAAAAATACCTAAATGCATCCATGAGCTTATATGGCTCCACAACTCAACCTTATGCTTCCTAGCACCTAGACTTGGTCTAGATGAACACCTGAAACTTGGTTTTCAGCCTGTATTGGCATCCTGAAACTTATGTGAGTGCCTAAAAACTCCCAAAACATGATCTCAATTATTCTACCATACACCTAAAGCTATCAAGAATCTCTAACCATCATGGTCCATCACCTAGGCTAGCTAGATCACCTAATTAGACTTGCTAGAAAAAATCATTCTCACTTAATCACCTCATGCCATCAAGATCACACCTAAAACTCCATGTAATCATCACTCTGAGAATCATATGACTCTAATCCATTCTCATATTTTTAATTAATGTGATTTTACATCAATGAAAACACCTAAATCAAAACATGCCAACATTCGTCACTCTCTTATGTGGTTATATTATTGTTTTGTGGTTCACTCTTTTGAG
The DNA here is from genome assembly GCA_019776745.2 of Taxus chinensis. NCBI lineage: Eukaryota > Viridiplantae > Streptophyta > Pinopsida > Cupressales > Taxaceae > Taxus > Taxus chinensis. Next base: position 230,027,423 of record CM034153.1, read on the forward strand.
AAAATGTTAAAATGATTTATTATTTTCTTGTTTATGTGATTGTTTGAATGTGTGGGGGTGGGATTCATAATTAATTGTGGAGTAATAAGGGGGTGTTAGTGAAGGGAGGAATAAGGAGTTATATGTTTATATTGAGGAAACAAGGGGAGTTGTGGCCAGTTTTAGTGGAGGGATAAGGGTAGTTGATATATTATATTGTATGTTTGTTTAGAAGGAACCAAATAATAACTAAGATTCCATAGTGGAGGGATATGAGGTAGTTTACAATGACGATATCTCCCCTTGCAAGTCTCATAGGTAGGATTGGTAGTGTGAGTTGTTTTTATTTGTGAAATTCCCTTCTCACTCTCTTTATCTTGATGATATTTTGTTGCATAGTGGTTACTCATCAGAGTATGTTTTCATTGAATTGATGGTAATTTTTATTTACATGTAAGGGTATGTTCATGTATGTGTATGTTGGGGATCTGTATCACCATTGGTGGAGGGACAAGGTTGAACATGGAGTATAGGTTTTGCATATTTTATGTGGGGGTATGTGTATGGAAATGAGAGACCAAAAGGGGGTCAAAAGTGGCCACGTTTTCCTTAAAATCAACAAAAATTGAACTTCAACTACTAATTTGGCATGCATATGCTCAAAATTTGACAATGTGATAATAATACAAATAGTAGTGCGCAAAATTTAGTTTCTAAACTACTAAGTTTTTTGAAAAAGTTGGAGATTTAGAAGGTTAAATGTAATGTGCACACAAAGTATGCCTTTTTAGTGTCAAAACTATAACATAGTGTTGTGTGAGTGCCCCCCTACTTTTTGAGTTCCGTAAACTATTTTACAAATCCATTTGGTAAAAATTTAGATAAGACCATGTATTAGGTCATGCTAATTTTTCATATTTTTTGGATGAATATATAATTTTTTACTAATTTTCAAAGTGAAAATATCCTGAAAATGAAATATTTGTGTGTACACCCCCTAATTTTGAGTAACTTTTTTTGAATGTGTGTAGAACGGAGAGTAGACTGTGATGATTTAAATTTTTTAAATTTAGATGAGCGAATCATAAATTAGGTATAAAAATGATACATGTGTTTTGGCAAGAAAAGAAGGCACTACTAAAATAAATTAAGGATAAAAACCTTAAACTAATTTTATTTTAGAAAGAAATACATCAACACAAACCTAAAACATATATTGATGTCGTAATCACGTTTTTTTTGGAATAATGTCTTATAACACATGAGAAATAATGGTGTACACTTGAGATTTTTATGTTTTTTTGCAAACCATAAATTTATTCACGAATTAAAAAGTCCAAACCTTAGGCTTAGGTATCCTAGGAATATCTAAGCCTAATTGACAATTTCGAATCCAAAATAGAGAAAATGTGCTCGCATTATAAATCACTTTAAAAACGATATGCGAAAAAAACCAAAATTATTCATGATTTTGGTCCCCACAAAGCATTATTTTCTGCATATTTTTGTAACATTTTATTCCTTCGAGCAAAATTAAGAAGAAAAAGGAAAACAAGTGAACGAGTGTAAAAAATATGTGAAATAAATAAATCAACGTATGGAGCTGAAGGTATGTCATCTCTTCCAAATGTTGATAGTGAAACATATCCTCAAACACGAATTGAATCGATATATAATGATTGTTCAATGAATGATGATGCAATGCCAAATTTAAACTTAGATATTATCTATTCAAAACACATAATTTTTACTAAATTATGAAGATGAATAACAAATAGGAAATGGACAATGTTTATATGATGTTCAACAATCGTTAACATTGAAATCGCCGATTAAAATTTTACGTAAAATACCCAAAATTTTACTTGAAAATGATGAAAATATTTTGAACCTAATGACTAATAAGATTAGTGAACACACTTGTAGAAGAAAAGCTAATAAGATATGGAAAACATTTTTTAACAATTTAAATGAAACATGAAGATGCCAATTGTTTATTGAAATGATAGAAAAATATTAATTTTAGACCTATTATGAAGACCCTTAGTCTAAGAACATCTAATAACAGTAGTGAAAAATATAATGAATACATAACAATTAATAGGTCCAACCTCACGTACCAAAGATAATAATAATTCCTAATATGTTATTACATCAACTGTAGTAAGTAAAACAATAAAGAAATCTTGTTTAATCAAAAAAATAGATAACACACTAAAAATACATAGTAAAACACTAGTGAAAGCTCTTAGAAAATGTGAAAAAGTTGAAGATTCCAATAACAATGAATTATGAGCATTGTTTGGTAGACTGCCACAAAAAGACAAAGGCATAGTTGAAAAGTTAAAATCTAAAATTGAAGAACTTTAGAAAAATAATACAAGGATTTCACGTATTGAAAAAGACATTTTGAAAATAAGAATTGGTTCTAAAAACCATGAATCACATCCCAAACATTTTTTTGGATATGAAAAAAACACAATTTTATAATAACTTGAAAGAGACTTATCCTGAAATAGAAACTAGTCAAAGGTATTTTGAAATGAAAAAACCTATTTATGTTAAAATAAATCACTCACGAAATAATTGTTGTTGTAGGATCCATATTGAATTTTCTATGCATTATGATGTTTTCTTGCATATATGTGTTAATTTACATATTAAGAATATTTTATAGGAGTGTATGATAAATGTTTCACCTAAATCAGCAAGATATTTCATCTCAAGTGTTTTTGTACAAGAGGATGACAACTTTTTTTTATAAGAAATCATGTTTGGAAGGAACTTGTGATAGTTGTGGTAGTTTACAATGTTTAAAAAATTGAATACATGTAGAGAATACACATGTAATTGAAAATTAAATAATTAGTTTTGGGAAGTACAAGTCAGTGGCATACACTTAAAAATATGATAAAGGGGCCAAGAGGTGTGAAGTAACGAATAAATAAATAAGTGTATAAGATTTTATGACCATATTTCGAGAGAATATAATGTATGAGTATGCACGACATACACACAAAGCTCGATGGCTAGATGATAAATTTAGGTTATGCAAGAACACATTTCCTCTTGGTACCATTGTGCTACTTGTTGATTTTGCATAGAAATATACAATACAACCATAGAATGAAGTGCAATCACAATAATATAAATCTATTTATGTTTCCATATTTGTGCATAAAGTATTCACTTATGCTCTCGAGAACATAGAGGAAGACAAAAATATTTTGAGGGAGTATCATTTATATATTATTGGTGATTGTACACATTCTACAAAGTTTGTGTAAGGTTTTTTTGAGATATTATATGCTAATTTGAGTAACAAAAACATCGTATTTGATCAACACATCATATGGTCTGATAATTGTACATCACAATTCAAGAATGCATGAATATTATACTAGTTGAGAAAGATGAATAAGATGAGTGGTTTTCAACATATTTGGAATTTCATTGAGGTTAGGCATGGAAAAGGAGAGCATTATGGTGAGGGAACATGTGGTAAAATATACCTACCAAGAGAAGAGTTGAAGTAAAAAGATGGTGCAAAATTGATTGATGAAACGTCAATTGTGGAATGCTGTAACTCAAAAATGGGTCTAGGTAATGAGGGTAAGTATACAAATAATAGGTTATTTTGGCTAGTAAAAGAATCTAATTTACAAAAATATGAAGATTGTTTTACACTAACGGGATCTAGTGAGTTGCGCTCTTTTAGAAGATCAAATGCAGGTTCATGGAATATTCATACAAGGAAGATGGCATGATTTTTCTCTTCATGTATGCATTTTTTGTGGGATGAGTGTGAGTTGATGAATAGTTTTTTAGAAAATTATATCCACTTGAGACCAATCAACCTTCATGAGCTCTACAACTCACAATGAGTGAATCATCAATTGATTTTGACCATATACTAGATCTAGTGCGACTGAGTATTATAGATGCATTGTTTTATTAAAATTAATATTTTTCTCATTATGTAACTTATTTATGAATAATTTATTAAAATTAACTATTTTGTGTATAGTGTGATGTATGTCATGTTTATGTAGTAGTTGTAGAAGAAAATAATAAAAAACAAATGATCATTTTTCTTGTTGTGTTGAGGAAAAATAGAAATTGATAGCCTTGAGCATAGATGAAGAAGGCATAGAATATTCTATGGGGTGCATGGTTGTTACTGGAACATGGATTAGAAGATAGTGTTTTCATGAAGGAATGCACCCTTCAGGGAGTGGTGTAACGTCTCCCCTTCCAACTGAAAAAAGTGCATATTTTTCCTCAAGTCAAAAAGTGAAGATACTCCACTCTAACAATCTCCAACTCTAACAATAACATTAGATCACCTCAAGGAGCTGCAACATATCAAATTGTGCATCAAAGTCTTTAGGAATCTCTCTGGGCACCCAAGAAACAACACCATTAATTCAATCATCCTTTACAAACATTCCACAACTTATTTTCTCTGTACAAGGTAATCCTATTTTGATTTATCATTTTCCCTATCTCGTAAAATTCACAAAATAATCAATTTAGATCTCTGTTTACATCAATTTGCCTTTATTTTTTTTGTTGAAAAAATCAGTCTTTTTACAGAGATTTCCCACAATTACTTTGAATCACCCATTATCCTCCTAAATATCAAGTGATTCCTTTGAATCACCTGTGATTTCTATCCATTAAATTCTTTTAATCAAATCATATCATTCTATGAATTTTCATCTATATCCTTGGATTTAACTTGACAGTTACTATTGCAAGCATATTTCTGTTGTAGATGAATGTTCTATGACAATCAAATATGATCACAAGCACCTACAATCTCCCAATCATCCAACAATCCTTCATGTGGGAACAATTTGACATCCTTCATGAGATCACTCTGTGTGGTATCTGATTCTCACCTACCATCGGGAAATTGAGAATCAACTTGATTTCCTCCATGAAATCCAACAAGCAACCACTGACTATTGGTATGACTACTTTGAAGTTTTCTAGATTTCCACCACTTTAGCTTGGGCCACCTATAAAGCGGAACATAATCCACCTTTTCACCTTGAGTTTTAGCTTCTATCTTTTTCATTCTTTTTATCTATCCTATCATTATTATCAACTTAATTGATTGTATCAAAACGATATGACATCCTCCAAGGAATTCCCTTTGGATTCCTAAAATCTACCTTTGCTGAGTAGCTCGTCATCCCATTTTATCTAATATTTCATGTTTAATTTTTCTTTGATTGCAAGTCTCTTCACTTGGCAAAACAACGAGCTCTTATCCACTGTTTACATCTAATCATCCTGACATTATGACTATCGGTGCAGGTATTGCTAAACCCTGCCATGTTTTGAGTTTTAGGTACTTTTTGCATCTAATAACATTTACTTGAAATATACCTAATACATTATTAACACACCCAGTGGGACCTAGTTCCACTTCTTTTTATTAAAATTAATTATAATTATTCTCATGTTTTCTACTCTGTAATCGTTAACTGGTCTACAAAATCACCAACAATTTTGGTGAATCATATGCGATTCCTTTAAATCACTGACAATCTTTGTGGTCTATTTTTGATTACTCAGCCAATATGCCATTAGGATTGTGCTTTCTTTTTTGTTTCCTTGTATTCATCCAACTATTGTAGGTTTTTACCTCTGGAGCATCTATTTCTGCGAATCACGAACCAAAAAAATAAATTAAAAAAATCAAAAGTAATTATGGTATGTTTTTCTTTGTTATTTTCCCTTTCAACATTATAGTTTTTTTGGGGTTAGACACACACTAGTGTTGTATAGATCTATATTCAATTGAAGCATACAAGCAATACAAATGGAAATTAAACCATAAGAAAAATACACAAGATATAACGTGGTTCACCCAGTGTGGGCTACGTCCACCAAGAAATAACCAATCTATTATTCTTTTCTTTACAGAGGAAACACAATTAAGATTTTCAATATCCCACACCTCTCATGGATGTAGAGTAATTTTCCTTCACAATATTTCTTTGATTTCTCCAAGTAAATCCCTTCTTACAATTATATCTCATCTCACCTTCTAACCCTAGACCATTCTAGCTTATAAGCATATACAAATATTAGGGCAACTTAGCTATGCATTTATAATCCAATTTGGATCATGCCTTTATAATCAAGGTTCGGATCTAATCCGCATGTTTGTTAAATAAAAAATTCACTCACAAGTAACTGATGTCAGTTACCCAACTGATGTTGGTTGCTCCCAGAGGTGACCCAAACATGTCGGTTACTATGTAAACTTGCAAGTTTGTAAAGCATGCTATTTGTGAAGCCATTTAGCTCCACAACTCAAAAATCTCCCACTTGGAGATAAATTTCTGCACTGTACCATATAAATCCATCCTTGGATCCTTTCCTTGGCCTATTTCTTCCTCTTCAAGTCTCAAACTTGAAGACCAACAAAAGTTGAGTGAATATCCAACTTCTCCTTTTCCAATGGCTTTGTTAGCATATCTGCAGGGTTCTCACTTGTATGAATTTTCTCTAGTTATCAGATTTCCATCCTCCAACACTATGCCATATGAAGTGATATCTCAAATAAATGTGTTTCATTCTTGAATGAAATGATGAGTTCTTTGACAAATGAATTTCACTTTGACTATCACTGTAAAATATTCAATCCTCTTTCTCCTTTCCCAACTCTTCCATGAACCCGCTCATCCATATCATCTCCTTGCTAGCCTTTATAGCTCCAACATATTCTGCCTCTATAGTAGAAAAGGCCAAAACCTTATGCAATCTCAAAATCTAGCTAATTAGGCGTGCCATTTTCCCACCTACTATGAATACATATCTAGTAGTTCTTCTCCTACCATAAAAATCTACATCCATATCTGAATCAACATAATCACATAAATAAGTATCTGACCCTACATAGCATAAATGCATGTTCGATGTCCCTATCAAATATCTGAGTATCCATTGGACTACTTTCCAATGCTCTTTACCTGAATTGGCCATTAACCTGCTCATAACTTCTATTTCCTATGTAATGTATGGTGTGGTACAAACCATTACATATATAAAGCTTCCAAATTTTGAAGCATATGGAACCCATGCCATGTTCTTGACCTCCTCATGTGATGTAGGACACTGATCTTTGCTTAATTTAAAGTGTCTAGCCATAGGTGTACTTACATGTTTTGAATTCTACATTTTAAACCTTTCCAACACCTTATTGATATAATTTTCCTGAGACAAATACAATTTCTTGTTCTTCCTGTCTCTATGAATTTGCATACCAAGGATTTTCTTTGCAGCTCCTAAATCCTTCATTGCAAATGTATGAGCTAACTTTTCTTTAAGCTCAACAATGTCCTATGCATACTAGATCCTACAATAAGCATATCATCTACATATAGTAACAAAATAATATAGCTTCCATTTTCAAGCTTCTTGAAATAAACACAATGGTCAAATTCACATCTCATATAACCATGCTCATGCATAAAAATTTCAAACCTCATATACCATTTCCTTGGAGCTTGCTTGAGCCCATACAAGATATTTTTAAACCTACACACAAGTTTCTCCTTACCCTTGAATTCATAACCAAGTGACTGTTGCATATATATATCTTCCTCCAAATCACCGTAAAGGAAATCCATCTTAACATACAAGTTTCTCTAAGTGCAAATATTCTATTGTAACTAAACTCAAAATAGTACGTATGGAAGTCATTTTTACTACAAAGAAAAAATCACCAAAATCAATACCTGATTTCTGTGCAAACCCTTTTACCACAAGTCTTTCCTTGTATCTTTTCTATCCACCCTCTTCTTCCTTGATCATGTAAACCCATTTGTTCTGCAATGTTCTCTTACCTGCTGGAAACTTAACCAAATCCCATGTCTGATTTTGTTTCAAGGAGTCCATCTCCTCATCCATGCCATGCTCCCACTTCTTGTGGGTTTCCTCTTGCATTGCTTCTTTAAAATTTCAGGCTCACCACTATCAGTCAATAATAGATAAAATAAGGAAGGTGTAAATATTTTTTTGGAGGTTTACTTACCCATTGTGACCTTCTCACATAAATATGGGGCCAATGGAGGCTCATTTTGTACATCATGTACATTCGTATCAACCTATGACAGTGACCAATGTTGGTCATGGGCTGTAGTATGTCAGTTCTAGAAACTGACGTCAGTCCTCTGTTTGCTGATGTTGGTCTATGATTCGACAAACCTGTGACTTCAACGTTGATTCAATACCGATGCCGGTTAGCCCTGTAACTGACACCGGTACCTGTAGGTGTCAATTTTAAATCTGAGAATGCATTTTCTTCCACAAAATCTTCCACCGGTTCATCCTTAGGCATCAAAACTTGATCCATGTACATTCTCTTTTCATTCCATTCAATATCATGACTCCTAACAATCTTAGAATCATCTAAATCCCCAAAAAAAATGAAATCACTAGAGCCATAACCAATAAAAGTGCATCTCTTGGATTTAGCATCCAACTTCTTCCTATTTTCTTTATCAACATGCACAAAATATTCTGAACCAAATACTCTAAGAAAAGAAATATCTACCTCTTTTCCATTCCAAGCTTCTTCTGGTATTCCACCATCCAGTGCACTTGAAGGCCCACAGTTGATTAAATATACTATTGTATCTACTGCTTCTGCCCAAAACTGAAAGGGTAATCCAACATGTATCATCATGCTTCTTGCATGTTCCGTGATATCCCTGTTCATTATTTCAGCCACACCATTCTCCTATGGTGTTCTAGGAACCATTATTTCTTTGCGTATTCCATTCACTGAATAATAATCATTGAAAACATTGTTGCAGTACTCACCACCATTATCAGCTCTAAGGCATTTAAATTTTAAATTGGATTCATTTTTCACAAGGACTTTCCATCTTTTAAAACTCTCAAAAACATTAGATTTATGCTTTATACAATAAACCCATACCTTTCTTGTGGCATCATCAATGAAAGTCACATAATATTGGGATCCTCCATGAGAAGCTACCTGGGCTGGTCCCCACACATTTGAGTGCAAAAGCTCCAATTTTTTCTCCTTCTTTGTTACCCCAACTTTGAGAAATATCACTCTCTTTTTCTTTCCAAATATGCAATGCTCATAGAAATCAAGATCTAAATGAATTTCAAATATGATAGCTTACCCTTTTCCTTTAATACCTGCATTCCCTTTTTACTCATATGGCCTAACCAATTATGCCACATGCTTGCATCTGAATCTGAAGTAGATAGAATAGAAAAAGGAATCAGTAATACAAGTAGACAAATACAATGTTCCTACCTTCTTACCTCTTTCCACAACAAGAGGTCCCTTGGTAACTTTCGAAGAGTCAGCTGTGAATGTAACAATGCAACTAGCTTTACCTAGTTGTCTTGCATAAATTAGATTTATCTTGAGGCTTGGCACATGCCTCACATATTTCAATATCCATGTATTTCCATTCTTCAATTTTAGATGAACTTCCCCTTTACCAATAATATTTCATGGTTCATCATCTCCTAAATAAACATGCCCAAAATTACCTTGGACATAATTTTTGAAATAACCCTTATTAGGGGTAGCATGGAAAGAAGCTCCTGAATCTAAAACCTAAGATTCTATTTTACTATCCAAGGAGAGAATAAGGGAATCTTGCATTACCTATGTTGCAATATTTTCCTCTTTACCTTTGTCTGGTATATTCTCTTTGTTTTCCTTGAACCAACAATCCTTCTTTGCATGTCCTTTCTTTCCACAATTCCATCAAGTTATTCCTCTACCTCTGGATTTAGATATTCCATTCTTAGACTTTGATTTCCCATTATTCTTGCTCTTGGATCTCTCATTGTACCTTCCCCTTATTTCTACATTCAAATAATTTCTAGATGATGACTCACCTGTACTTTTCCTGTGTATTTCTTCATTCAAGATTACACTAACCACATCATCAAACTTCAAAATATTAGTAGCATATGTTGTATTACTAACAGTCATTACCAAGTTATCCCAACTATCTGGAAAAGATCATAATAATAAAAGTGCTTTCACTTCACCATCAAACATAATATTAACTGATTTTAATTGATTTACAATGGAATGAAAATCATTCAAATGGCTTGATACAGATCCACCTTCTTGCATTTTTGAATTAAATAATTTCTTCATCAAATAAAATTTATTTGAAGCACTTGGTTTTTCATATAAATTAGCTAAATATTTCATCAAACCTACCATGGTTACTACTTCAGTAATATTAGAAGCTACATATGTTATCAGACTCAATCTTATAGATCCCATATCCTTTTTGTAAATAATAGTCCATTCTTCATCCGTCATCTTTATAGGATTCATATTCACATCCAACGGTAAATATAAACATTTCTAATACAAATAATCTTCCACCTGCATCTTCCATAATTGATAATTATCGCCATCAAATTTCTCCACTTTGTATTTATTATCTTCTGCCATTTTTGTGCTCCCATTCAATCAGAAATCCCTCTGTCATTAAATATGTCAATTCAAAAAACCCTCAAATCAAAAATCTTTGATACCACTTGTTGGGGTTAGAAACACACCAATTGTTGTACAAATCTATATTCAATTGAAGCATACAAGCAATAAACACATAAATTATACCAGAAGAAAAATACACAAGATATAACGTGGTTCACCCAGTGTGGGCTACGTCCACCAAGAAACAACCAATCTATTATTCTTTGCTTTACATAGGAAATACAATGAAGATTTGCAATCTTCCACACCTCTCACAGATGTATAATACTTTTCCTTCAAAATCTTCTCTAATATCTCTCCAAGAATTCCTTCTTATAATTAATCTTAATTCTCACCTACTAACCCTATTTTTCTAGCTTATAAGCATATATAAACATTAACACAACTGATCTATGCATTTACAACCATGTGATCACCTTTATAACCAAGGGTATCTGATGGTGGACTGCCTAGCATATGCCAGATCCGAGAAGTGTGATACTCCCTATAAGGTTGTCAACCCATTTATTTTATAAGAAAAATATGAAATACGTACATAATCAAATCTAGTGTTAGTATTCTGATTTGGGTACCTCAGATCACTATTAGTGTCGATCCAATTAAATACTAAAAAATATGTGGGTCAAAGTCTTTAGGTTAGGTTACAAGTTGTTTAGGTGGTCTACACATCACATACATGGTCTTAGCAGGGTTGGGTAAGGTGTTTGGGTTATCTTGGTTGGTATGTGGTTGCTGGTAAACACAGTGTTAGCACACATAGAGACCAATGTTAGTCAAGGTATGACCGATCATGGTTAGGCAGAACTAATAATGGATATGGGTAACCAACGTTGATAGAGGTGGGCTAGTAAGATTCAATAATATTTGTTAATAGGGTTTGAGATGAGGATAGGAAGAGATGACAGAGGGAATAACAAGGTATATGGGGATCTTAGGAACACTCAGAAATATGTAGAAATCGGGTATATGTGGTTTTATGGTGTGGGTGGAGGAATGGTTGAATTTACAGAAAGGGGAATAGTAGGGGAAAGGGAATGCAAGTAGGAAATGACAACAAATGTGACAGAAACCTTTAAAATAGGGCAAGGCTAAAATAACAATGTGATAAATGTACTTATTGGTGTTGTAGGTCCAATGGCTATGAGGTGGTGATGATTGATTGGTGGGATGGATCTTGTTGCCACAGTGGTGCTTCCTAGAATGTTATCGTGAGTGAAATACCTATAGACCTGTCCTGGTGTTAGCTATGGATGTCTGCAGGTGTGAAAAAACTCTGGTTTTTCTTGCATGCAGCTCTCTTCTCTCCTATTTTTATTTTTTTAATTTTATTATTTTTAAGTATTATAATTCATTAGTATTTAATTTTTTATTCTATATTTAGTTTTTTATAATCATTTTTTTATTTTAATATTATTTTTTGATCTCAGAATGTGTCAACCCAAAAAAAGGTTACCAAAGTGAATAAATGGTAACTGACGACGGTTCCTGGTTGATAGACGTCAGTTTTGGGATGATAGGCATCAGTTAAGGTGGGATTCCCAAGGTTTTCTAAAAATAACAGATCTCGTAATCATTTGGGCCATGTCTATCCATTTATTTGCAGATTAGAATGGACGTTATGTTATATTGAGTGGGAAGGTGGTTAGAGGAATAATAGGCCTTGATTTTTAGGGTGGAACCAAATCTTATTCATTTATGGAAACATGCTATGAATAGGTCTATGGTGAGGTGTCTAGGTGAGGTGTCCATCCCATTTAATTAAAGTAATTAAATTAATAATGGGGTGAGGATGGGTATTAATTTAAGTGTAAATAATTAAATTAATGTTAATGTAGGGTATAAGGGTCATGGTTAGGTGAATGTGTTTAAGTTGGTTCTTCGACAGGGGACCAAGGGGAGTGTGACCTAGTTTTGGTGTCTACACCAATGTCAATTACTGTATAAACCTGTAAGTTTGTAAAACATGTTATTTGTGAAACCATTTAGCTCCACAACTGAACATATTTGTCTTTTATTTTCATTAAATTAATATTTCTTTTCAGGACTTAAAACGAACCTTTCTTACTTTCTTGATCATATAGTCTAATTAGGAAGTTAACTAATTGCATTCACTTAATTTCTGTCACACACAACCAAACCACATTCAACACAATCTGCATCAAAACACTCCTACCTAGGTGAACCTACTTGGATTTCATCACTAAGAGGATAAGTCAGCTCGGTGTTCTTCCTGAGTATAAATAATCTGGTGGGTGGTATTTTGGCTAAGTACCCAACACCCTTATCACTACAGGACTGTGAAGTGAAGGGGTAGGCCTTAGTACCACACCTTGAACTGACACCAACATAGATTTGGGCCTCACATACCTTTAGGTATATCAAGGACTCCAACCTTTAATATTACTTGAAACCAACCATAGATTACCATTTACTAGGACCTCATTAACCATTTTCAAATTTCATCCATTATAATTTAATGAAGATAATAAAAATTATCTTGTGTGGCTTGCTTGTTTGATTTTAATCAACTCTCTAGATTTATTTTTCATTCCAGTGATTTTTTGTTTCCATGGTCATAACCTGACAATAGCCTTGTCAAAAAAACTATGAAAATATGGGAGAATGTTTCGAACAATCTATGGAAAATATCTAAACCTCCATTGACAATGCCATGCATCTAATCGACCAACATAAAACATCTTTATCTACTCCAATACATGATAAAGAACCTCCAAACTCTCCTACTAGTCAATCTTCCATGTCTGAAATACCCAATCCATCAATCCTTGTCTCTTCAATAGTGGGGATTTAGTCTTCACCTATATTTTGGATTCAAACCACATCTCCCTCAATGCTTACCTAGCTTCTTGGGGAATTCTTCTTCATAAATATACACCTGAATAATGACCCGTGTCACCAACACTACATATGAATTTTACCAGCTTGTCAATCCTAACCATGAGCTGGTCATCTAACAAGTCCATCCTTATCCCTTCGCTTGTAAACATGAAACATAAAATCCCACGTAAACTACCCCATAATCATTATTGATCTTAACGTTATGTCCTCATAAGATGCAATTAACCGAAAATCATCATCCTCATTAGGGACCTCATCTGGCTTGGCCTCATCTCAAAACAACACCAACATATCCTAATCCACGTTAAGCCCTTTAGTTTCCTCCATGATCCAAACACCTCCTACAAGTTCAAAAACCATCCCATCAAGCATATCTCAGCCTATCTAATCTCAATAACCCAAATCTTCTATTTAAAATGTATTCATGTCCATCCCAACATCAATGCACCCTATTAGCACTGAGTTCCATCTCTTCCATTCACCCCTCTTCACAACAATCGTCAACCACCCCTATATTCTCTCAAGCACATACCTCAAGAATATCAGCCTCTCATCCACACCTTCTATTCCTTTCAAACTCGTGCCTCAACAATCCCAACCTTACACCCATGCTTCAATCCTCTTTCAACATATAACCCAATAGTCACTACCTCTCTTAAACACATCCATGCCCATATAATATCAATATATTATATCTTCACAACCCATAGCTTCATTACCTACATACAATAATCCTATGAATACCCCTCTCCAACATAATATTCCTTTGCCTTACCATCCCTACCAACAATCAAATCCATCTATATAAAATTAACCCAGTCCTTCGTCTTTCACTCCTCGACAAAAACCAACTTAGAATGATCCTTTGTAGGTGTTAATGAACATAATCTATAGCATTAAAGATTCCTCTATGGGTCCTAAAAACACATAATCTTACATATAAATCTGCAACAAACCTATCCACCCATTCGTACCATACAAAGGATATCCTCCACATTGGGAACTCCCTATGTTCCTCAAATTCTAAAGAAAATAAGACCCTCAATAGCGCATCTAGGCCTTCCAACATGCTTGTTACCTCATAGCACACAACTAATACCTTATGCTGAGAAAATTCCCCATGTCCTTAGCCATAAATACCTTAGATTGGTACAATAGTATTCCTCAATAATTATTTTTATCATTCACCCAGCTCGTGTAACTTTTCTTAGAACACTTCTCGATTAACATTGTTTGTAAAATCACTATCACCGATATGTACACCATCAAGTAGTTTGAGGATGAATTTATCACAGATTTTTTCATCTTATGAAGGGGCATTATCAATTAGTTGTCCTTTTCCCTCCCATAGACTGAGTTAATTGAGTTATTTTCTCACTCCTATGTCAAACACATTTCATCCAAACTAAAAATCCAATCCTTCCAAACATTTTATGAAGCCTTCACTATGGCTTGAAAACTCAATATTCATGCTCTTGAAGATGGTAGGGTAAAACTTAGATCAAAGGAACCTAAACCTGAATATTCGTTCAAACCATCCTCTAATCACCAAAAATCTAAGACATCAACAAATGCATTCATTATGAAAACTACTTCCAAATAATGTTCGAACTCCAAATTCACCTATCCTCAATGCAGTTACACACATATCCGTGAGTTTTATAACGCAATTTTTGATAACCTCTTGGCTATGAATATGATCACCCTTCCCCCCATCCATCATATCCATATATTTGTTTCAAAGCCCTCCTCGTATAGAGATAATTATTACTATAAATACCATAGGGTCAAAGGCCATGAAATTGAAAGGTGTTGTTCGTGCAAAAATGCACTTCAAGATCTTATTGACAACATTGAGTTGTAATTGGAAAACCCAAATGTGCCTTCGAATCAGAATTTTGATGTTTTAAGAAACCATTTCCAAATCACCCCCATCTACCTATTCAACCAAAATCTAATTTCATCCACTCCCATCACACTATCAACATGATCAAAGATCAATCTACACCCTTAGCATCTAGTGATTCCATCATAGAGACACCATAGAATCATCCACAAACAATTCTATCATGAACCATCCACTACATCTTGTGTTTCCATGACAGAAGCACCCATGGAATCAGGCACGTCCCCTAGTATTACCATTGAAAAAATTATAAATTCATCCACATCTGTTTCATCCCCTTCAAAACCATCTACAATCTCTTCACCGGTTATAAAAAAGAAACCTATTTTACAATTTATGAAAAGCTCTTATGATGACCATGTCACTCAAAATTATATGGGTAACCTTACAAAGTCTATTATATGACTACACACCCCTCCATATAAAAAAGTAACAATCATGTCATCTAACTATTTGACTACCTCAACATAGAATCCAAGATCTATGCCTTCTATCTTAGGGCTGCACCCATCATCAAAATTATCAGTCACTATCACAGAATAAAAAATCATTCCCTAGCAGACATCTAAAAATATCACACAAAATATGGTCCCTTCAACACCTGTGTAATCTAAGGAATGTTCACTTTCCTCAAGATCTACCTCAAAAGGACAAAGTGTCATCTAACCTTCTATCGTCACTTTACCTCCTCTTAAGCCATCTGGATCTCTAGGGTAGAAACCCTCTTGATACAATTTTGAAGCATTTTTTAATTATCATCATACACTAGGACATTCTATAGGGGACTTTAAATCCCTTCACACTTTTGTAAAAATCCTTACTAATAAATTCCTCCATGTAGATCTAGAAACATTAAAGAAAACCCATAAAACATCTAAGAATACTACATCCAAATCATTACCTACCTTCACATCCGACAAACGTGGGGAATCTTCCAATAAATCCCCTCTACATTAAATTTGTGTAGTACATATTACCACTAGAACATGTACCCATGACCCTAAGGATGCCGATAAAAAAAATCCAGAATTTCCATCCCGCTTGTTACCGAGTAATCTAATCCAACACCTCTGATCAAGGCTAAGGTATCCATCTTTTCCAGTCCATAAACATAATACACCAATTCTATATAAAATATCATTATCAAGTAACTTCACCAAGCTCTAGTAAAAATGTCCCTTTATGATCTTGTTCAAAATTCACCTCAGCATCAACAAGCCATGATCAAAACACTACAATCTATATCGGTACCCTCAGAAAACCCTCAATTGTTTACAAACCTAGTTAGTACACTCAGAATGTTTGTTGCCATTTCTTTCGAAAACTCAGAAATCCCATCATTACAACTAGAGGACCACAACCTCCAACTTTTCATCACTTCCCAAATCGATGATACCCTCATTAATAAGGTCATGATTGACAATGAAACCCGTATTAACATCATATCATCACATGCCTTTGATCAAAGTCAACTACCCAACACCCTCGTCGCTTAGTCACCGGCCATATTGAGATTCGTTAACGACATTGTCGCCCCTACATTAGGCATAGTTATCTTACCAATTAAATTCATTAAAACCCTCCACAAACTCTTCTATCTAGTGGAAGGAGAGTTTCAATATAACATGTTATTAAGATGAACCTGGATACGTGTTATGCAGTGTATTCCCTCTACACTCCATCGATGTCTCAAATACGAACATGAGGGTAAAAGTTTCACAGTCCCCATAGATATGAACCCTTTTAAAGCATGTCATATGACATATCAACCAAACTACGTGCTTGTTCCCAAAATGAACTTAGGATCCTCTAAGGAAGCCTCCACTAGTTCATCTATCACATCATCCAAGTTTTCAGATGACACTTCCTTTAATGATGTTATGTAACACCTTTCACTGGGGGAGTATCGCCTCTTTACACTTAATTCTCTTCCTACGCCAAAGACATATGAAAGACCCAAAAAACAACCCATGTATGAACCTAATGTCAAGGATGTTATCTCCTTCAGTCCACCACACCTCAAAACCAACCTTGTCTATGGAGGGATTGATTTCCCTTCTCCACATCCTACTAATCAATATCATTCCAACTCATTCATATTAGAATTCACATTTAAATACAACCAAGCCTTTGGATAAATGTATCTCCATCATTTTTCTTGGAAAGGATTCAGACTTAGACGTTATGAGAAGGGCATCCATGACTTAATCCTTGACCTCTTTCCCAGACCTCATGAAAAATATGGGTTATGTTTCAAAAAATCAACCTTTGAGTATTAAAAAAGAACCTTATCTGAACCCATAATAGAACCAGAATCGTCTTCCCCATCTACTCACATCAACCCCATGGATATAAATGACACTTCTTCCATCCCATCCAACTTTTTTTTAGTCAAAATTATCACCTTAGGACCGCTGACATATCAAACTAAACATGGTAATGAGACCATTCCTCTCATTTGACCCAAAATTATAGAAGATGATTCATCCACCAGTAACATTCTTCAATGCCGAGATGATCAAACCATTCTCCCTCATATGAGATCAGATGGCCATTACCTTTAAAAACTCTACCACCTGACAAATCGAAACTTCTCAATGAATCCACTATGGACATTAATATAGGAACATCGTAGGATCCTCACATGGGTAAAGTCGTCCAATATTTAGATTCACAGGAGTTAAACGATTTCACCACTTTCCTATCCAAACATACTCAAGTATTTACATGGTCATATAATGATGCCAGGTATTAATACAAACATCATTGTTCACAATATCTTCACTTATCCTAATGCCAACTCTATCAAACAAAAAATATGTAGGATGTAACATAACATAGCCCTTCTCATCAAAGAAGAGTTACAACATCTTCTCTCCACTAATTTCATCATACCCATTGAGTACCCACAATGGGTATCTAATATTGTGCCTATAACCAAATCCTTAGGAAAGTTATGCATTTGTACTGACTTCCAAGACCTCAATCTCACTTGTCCTAAAGATAAATTTCCTCTTCCAAATATTGACCATCTCATTGATCTAACTGCTAGCCACGAGATGTTATCCCTTATGGATGGCTTCCCTGGATATAATCAAATCCTTTTCGTCACTGATGACCAAAACAAAATTTCATTCATCACTCCTTGGAGGAATTTCTATTACTGAGTAATTACCTTTGGACTTAAAAATGATGGTGCCACTTATCAGAGCACTATGGCATACATATTCCATGTTCTTATTTACAAATTTTTAGAAGACTAAATTGATATTTTAGGTAAATTGAAGCAACACAGAGATCATCTCAATGTCTTTGATAGAATATTCACCCACCTTATCCATTACTTTCTTTGTCTCAATCCTACTAAGTGTGTATTTGGTGTTCTCACTAGAAAATTCCTAGGGTTCATCATTTCTATTTGGGGCATTGAAGTAGACCCCACAAAGATCAAATCCATCATTGAAATGCCTCCTCCATCAAACTTAAAAAAACTTCACAACCTTTAGGGTAAGCTTCAATCAATCCATCATTTTATCTCACAACTTTTAAATTTTTCTCAGCCTTTTCATCACCTCCTTCGAAAGGTTGTACATTTTAAATGGGATCACAACTGTCAAAAGACCTTTAATGACCTCAAAAAATACATTCTATCACCACCTGTACTTACACCTCCATGTGAGGGGGAGCCATTCTACCTCTACATATCCTCTACTAATCATGCCTTAGAATCCATGATTTCTCATCGAGACGAGCAAGGTCATGAGTAGGTCATTTACTATATAAGTTGCACTCTCCATGACTATAAGACTCATTATACTGAAGCCAAAATGTTGTGTTGTTCCTTATACTTCGCAACATCCAAACTCTATCGTTACCTGTTTAATCACAAAACTTATGTCACTACCAAATTCAATCCCCTTAAAACCATTCATTCCAAGCCATATCATAGTGAACGCATCACTCAGTGGCTCATGCTCATGACCGAGTTTGACCTTGAATTCATCTCGCAAAAATATATCAAAGGACAAGCCATCACCGACTAGTTTGCTGAAGTCCCTCTTCCTAATGATAAACCACCTCACAAATAATTCCTTCATGAATCTATCAATATTATTGATCATGAATACACCCCTCTCAAAATGACACTTTTATTTGATGGATCTAAGTGTCAACAAGGGGGAGGTTTTGGTATCATTATTATACCTCCCTGAGGGACCCCTATCCCTTTATCTTTCAAACTAAACTTTGAATGTACTAACAACATGGAAGAATACGAAGCTCTAATCACGGGCCTCCAAAACACCATCATGCTTGACATTCAAATCCTTGAAATCTATGGAGACTCACATCTTGTCATCAACCATATCAAAGAAATTTATCAATGTAAAAATAATATTATACAAAAATATAAAGCCATTTTTGAATTCCTCTTAGAAACCTTTGATCATTACACCATCAAATAGTTCCACGATCTTCTAAAAAATTTGTAGACACCATGGATTCTCTTGCATCTCTCATCCCTCTATCAATCAATGATTCTAAATTATTCGTCATTATACATAGATTGATCAACCATCCCACAACAATGAACTACCTTCTATCAATCTCATTAAAAACAATCCAACAGACCTTTGGTATACTCAGATATTTGACTATCTTTTGAAATCAAAAATTCCCTCTGACTTCCATAAAAATTCTTAGTGATATTTCCTTCAATGTGATACCTGATATGTTAGCATATGTGGTGTTCTATATAAGAACAAATTTGATGGTCTCTTGTTAATATGTCTCAAATATCATAAATCAACTAAAGCCATTCAAGAAGTCCAAGACGGTATATGTGGTGGACACTTTAACGGGAAAACTGTTGTTAAGCACGTCCTTTGGATGAGCTATTACTGGCCTAATATTAATCAAGATTTCTATGTGTACGTCAAGAAGTGCGTTAAATTTAAACAACATTATAATCTCACTCACATTCATAGTCAGGATTTACATCCCACTCAAGATCTATGGCCCTTCTCACAATGGGGGTTGGACCTCATAGGTATCACAAACCCTCCTTCATCACAATGACATCAGTCTATCATCACAAGTACAAAATAATTCACTAAATGTGTAGAGGATATTCCCTTAATCTCTACTAAAGTAAAAAAATCATCGATTTCATCTATCAACATATCATATGTCACTTTGGCATCCCTCACAACTTTGTCACTGATAATGGAAAATCCTTCAAGAATAAAGAAGTTAAGAAATTATGTGACACATTCAACATCAAACTAATATTTTCATCACCTTATTATCCACAATAAAATGGAACAAGCTAAAGCTTCTAACAAAACACTTATCAAAATTATTATGAAAACCATTGATCAAGCAGGTAGAAATTGGAATCTCCAAATCCCATTTTCTCTCTGGGCTTATTGTACTAGTATTCATACTCCTACAAGAGATACACCCTTTTCTCTATTTTATGGATCTAAGGTGGTTTTACCCCGTTAAGTTCAAATCACATCACTATGTGTATCCCTTAGAGATTTAATCCATGATGAGGATTATCGTCAAGACTGTCTATCCCAATTAGAGTTGTTAGATGAAAAATGCCTAATGACTCTCGAACATCATCATGTCTATCAAGAATGCATCAAATGTGTGTATAACAAATATCAAATAGCATGAATTTAATATAGGTGATCTCATTCTCAAAGAAAATCAAAATGTCACTACTATGGAAAGGAGTAAACATGGAATGTTTGCCTCTAACTGGATCAATCCATATGTAATCACTCACAAGTATGGATCAAGAGCTTATCATCTAACCTCCCTTGAATGTACACCTAAAAAGGAACCTTTGAATGCCTTTCACTAACAACCTTTCTATTTTTAACACATGGACCATCATGAAATTAGTCACATCAAAGATCTTATTCCACCACCAACCCATCATTTCATCATTGTAATGATTTGAAAGTATGTGGTTTACCATCACTATCTAAAAAAAACTTAAAGATGAGCATCATGGATCTGTTCATTGCATCTTTCACATGGAAATTTTTCTCCTTAGTAGAACCCCAAAATTTTCACATCCATTCACCTTGTCTACCAGCTGAAGACATGTTACAGGAAACACATGTGTAGTCTGTGCACACGTTTCTTTCCATCCTCGAAATGGTCTACTAGGCTTGACCTTAACATAAAAATAAAGTTAAAAATATATATGGATGCATCTTATAAAAATAAATAGACTGGTCCCTCGAAATATAGCTATCAAATATCAAAATCATATTGTCAAAAATAAAGCAGACTGATCCCTCGAAGGATAGTTTCCTGTTAAAAAGACCGATCCCTCAAAGGATGGCTATCCAAAAGCAAAAATCAAATAGTCAAAATATTGTAGACCACTCCCTCAAAGGATGGATACCCATATCAATGTAAAAAGGCTTCCCACATCGATCAACCTTTTAAAAAGTAAAAATATCAAAAAGCATCCTAGGAAAGATTCCCACATCGATAATCTTTCCCATTAGAGAAAAATTCTCACATCGATCAGTTTGCATCAAAAATAAAATATATAGCTGGAGAATCTTCTTGTGAAACCATTGAAAGGATAAGCTACTCTCCCACACAACCTACATGTGTCTACCCTTCCCATGTTCTAGGAAGGTACACATTTCACTTTCATCCCTATCCAAGGTCCTACATGTAACTACCCATTGTTAGTCATGTGTTAACATCTGTTATAAGGACAAAAAGTGTAAAGTGCCTTCAATATTCACTCTACCATCACATATGTATAAAATCTAGTCTAAATGCAATCATTTCACATTTTATTCGTATCCATGAATAAGACACAATGTTTGACATATTGTTCACGATCAAATATTTCTCTTGAAAATGTCATCAACATCAACCTAAAACATCTAACATCAAACATCCATCATCATTTATCATCATCTATAAATCTAAAACAACATGATCACATCTAAATATTACATTATTAATCCAAAACATCACATTAAAATAAATCAACACACATATCAAAGTCAAAATCATAATCATATATCATATCAAGGTGTCACTATACATCATCTAGAGTCTCAAAGCTTTGTATATCAAAAATATACATCAAATATAGGCTTCAAAAAGAGTCATATACATAAAAAATATCACATCTACCAGGTTAACTGAACCTCCATCAACTTGATGCTACTCCCTTGATCACCACCCTTGCCTCCATATAGTCCTCTACTAGGACCAAATCTATGTAGACCTCAAAGCAGATGACCCACAATTGTTGTACTCCCACTCAGTCTTGCTTGTCTCTATGCATGCTATAATACAAAATGAGGCTCATCAAGAAGCCTCAATCAAACTATCTCCTCATAATATCCCAAATCCTCACATAATGACTAGTAGTTAGCTAAGATAACACTACCAGGTGGTCCTATTTGATTGAGCTTACCGATGACACTGAGGTACATGTGATACCAAGGGCCTTTCTCAAGACATCTCTCTGCTACTTGTACCTATCACGATCATCTATGGCCTATGCAAGTTCTACTTATATAGCTGCAGAATGCTAACCCAATCCATTATGCACACCCACTAAACCATCCCTCTCTAAAGTAAGCGTAGTCCTCTCAACCAATAATGGAACCTTCTCAGCCTCTAACCGAGAAATGGTTACCTCTAACGTTCCCTACCATCACCTCCACTGACATCCTCACCCCCACCTCCCTCACCATCACTACCAAGAGATGCCTCTACATGGGATCATACACATCTATCAGCTTTGGAAGGCTGATCCTTTCACCATGCAATATATGCCTCAGTGACTCTGAAATCATCCACCACCATAGGTATACCCTGATCATCTACTCCCATCACCCTCTCCTCATTGGTGATGGAAAAAATCACTATGAATACTAGTAATGACGTGTCCACATCTCCATCATCATGCCTATAGGATGTAGTTTCCTTCGGAAAATATTGAACAAGTATAAATTGTTTCCTAATGTGATTGAATCTTATTAGCTCCCACTCTCTTAGTCATCGGCCTTGCACCCACATATCGTATTTGGTGGCCATAAGCTCACCCTCCTCTCCCTATCATGTTGGAAACCAAATATATAGTCTCTATCTCACATCACCATCATGTAATCCACCAAGGATCTTTCAATAGTTATCTTCACCAAGCACTAGTCCTACCTCCCCTCTATCTGATTGCCATCAGAAAAAACCAACCATATCATCAAACACTACTAAACCTCCCCATGGAAAATCCATAGGCCGAACCATTGCAATGTGCTCATATTCCCAACACTGTAAAAAGAAGTCAACATTGATCCCAAACCTCTTCCATATCCTCTGCACCCGTAAGTCTATTTAGGCTTGGGAAAGTAATGTAAAGGACAAAAAAATGGTCCTATGATCCATCATGTTGGCTAATATACTGGCCATCATCTATGGAAACCAACCACAAGAAAATTTGGGCAAGGGGTAACAACTGGTCTCAATAATCATTGAGGTCATAAAAGCTTGACCATATATCTCAGGACTATATAAAGCATTGTACGAAAATTCCCCTAACGAGAACTCCACTCCATCACCATCACCACCATATAACCTTCTCATTACTCCAGGTCTATCTGTGTCATCAATTAAGTAGATCCCATCCCCTGGACAGGTAGCCTTAGAATATTGTGTATATCCTCTAGGGTGATGATCATCTCACACGTCAGAAACCAAAACCTGTAAGTAACATGATCCCATCTCTCAAATAATGTAAGTAATAACCCACAATGTTTGTGGATTTTCTTGTAATGGCACATCACCCCCAAACCAACATCCTCTAAATGATCATAGTAATCATCTGATAGAGAGGCTTGCACATCCTCCAGGATCAATGAAATCCTATCTCGAATAGTCAATTTGTCCCTCACCTACATCCAAAAAAACATTAAAACATCTATTAGAACATTATTTAATCAAAATTACACAATCAAGTAAAAATATCAATATTCACCAGCGATTCACCATAATCGTCAGTGTTTCATCCCAATCGCAAGTGATTTGCCAAAATCACTGACAATTCCAGTGACTTGATAAATGTGCCCTAACACTGGCCTAAAACCTACAAAATTAAAAACAAACAAAAACACATAAAAATGAAAAATGGTACTTACCTCTCCTAAGGTGGGCCTCTTTGCTTCCGCAATCCTCATGTAGCCTCTGTTTCTCACTTATCACTCAAAATGCACTAAGTCAGATCTCAAAATCCCTTAACGCACATGGTAAAGTGAAATTATTGTGGCAAATATGACTATTTATAGGGAACTCATTTTCTTGCCCAGGAATCATCGTCGATTCGCTCAATTTTCGAAAATTTCCTAAATTCACTAGTGATTCCACTTAATTAACAAAACACACCTTTGAAACATCCAAGTCATTTGAAGAACTATCATATCCATCCAAATAAGACATTTATCCAACATGTGTGTCCTTTTAAGGGCCTTGAATCCCTTACAACCAACCAATCACATCAAATACTGCCTTGATTATACAAAAAAACCAGTCAAACTCTCGCCCCTATCAAAAAATCCATCTCATTTATTTTGAAAGTATCTTAGCACTAGTAAATCCATACATTATAGGAAAAAAGCCCTTGGTTCCCCTATCACTTGGCTCCCTAGTATCAAAAATATCATCTTTGCAGCCACATCCACTCCCTATGAATCATACGTCTATAGGAAACAAACCATTTTGTTCCCCTATCATTTGATTCCTGTGGTAGCACCGGTCTTGTTTCTATACCTCATATTGGAGAAACTAAAAATGAAACATACATGTCAAACCATTCAATCAATTCAATAAAACTAGTAATCATTACATGTTCTCACAATCATCCCTAGTTTGATGGGGATCACCCATCTAAACATAAAGAAAACCATCTCAAACGATTTTTTCCAGCAGTTTTTCCATCACAAACCACTCGACAAAAAGGGGAAAATATAGACACTGGGTTTCCATCACCTGCCTACTCCCCACATACGCACATTACTCTATCAAACATAACACTATAAACATTATCCAAATCATCCTCCTCATCTAGTAAAATCAATTTTCCGCCCTCGTAAATCACATTTACTCATCCAAATTTATCATAACTCCCCTGAAACCACCTAACCATCTTTAAACCATCCCTAACCCATTTTGTCCTAACATCCTAACCTCCCAAATTAACCTAACCTCTTTTGTAACCTTTTTACCTCGACCCCATAAATGAATATATCATTTTGTAAGTGGTTGAAATAACTTCTAAATGCCTTCCCTTATTTTTTTGGGTTGTTGATGATTCTTACAAATCACTAGTGATTATAAATAGGAGTTTGAAATTCAAGGATCTTATGAAACCTTTTATACATCTATACATATTTTTGCTAAATCCAAATAGGGAAGCTACACCACTCCAACAATATCCAATCCCATAAACAACATTAGATCACCTCAAGGAGCTACAACATATCAAATTGTGCATCAAAGTCTTCATGAATGGCTCAAAGAACCCAAAAAACAATACCATCAATTCAATCATCCTTTGTAGATGTTCCACAACCTTTTTTCACTTTATAAGGTAATCCTCTTTTGATTTATTATTTTCCCCTATCTTGTAACATTCAAAAAATAATTAATTTAGATATTTGTTTACAACAGTCTGCTATTTTTTTAGAGAATCAATGTTGATCAAAGAATACTTGTTAGAGATCACACAAGAATTCCATGTGGGAGAGAAGGCCGGGATCAAGGGCGCGGAGGGACAAGAAGGACCCGCGTGCGGAGGGCAAGTTCAACTTTTGGGACTTAGCCGATTTTGAGCGTGAAGACCTATTTTTAGAAGATGGCATGTGGAACACACCAATGATGCAGAGACACACGCACCACACATTTTCTATCTTTAAAGGATTGTATCAAGTGTTTTGTATGGAGATGAGCTAAGAATATGATTGCACACTTCAATTAACTATAAGAGGTCTATAGATAACACACTTGCATGTGTGGCTATTCCTGTAAACGAAGCGTGGATATTAATAACATGCAACCTATTTTTGGAATAGATAAGCAGTGAAGGGAAAGTCCCCACCCTATATATATGATATGAAGCACATAGTAGAAGATATATACAGGGAGAGATGGATGTATGAAGGTATAGATATATTCGCATATGATTGGATTACTATATCATATCCATGCGCGCATTGGTATAGATTTCCATTATTGTAAGGAGTGTCTGTGTTTATTAATAGATGGAAGATATTGGCTGAACCTAAGTGTCATTTATGTGTGTAATTGAGTAGTGCATGTTCTTGATTCAATCATGATTATTGTTTAAGCTTTTTCTTTCATAAATTTGAATATGGCATGCATTGTAGAATGATGGATTAGTTATGAATCTATATGTTTCTTCCTTCATCATGCTAACATCCTGCTACAACAACCCTAAAGAGGGACCTGGTACCTTTACACGCTTCGGGTGAGTGCTCAGTCTAGGCTGAGTGATGTGCCAACATGTCTAGGGTGTTATCTGGTAAATTCTAGGCTGCATCATTAGTTCTGTTGCCTGGATCTTTTTTCAGTTGTTTTCAGGATGGTTCGCGATGAAGATGTACCGGTTAACTCTAGCAAGTATTGAGGAGTGGATACATGATATGGAGGAAGAATATGCACAGTAGTTCAATAATGGATTTGATTTTAACACACGCATTTGGGTAGAACATAATCTGTATGACATCCTATATGAGAAATTTTTCGCTATCTTTCCAGTAGAAATATACGAGTGGCTTACTGCTTATGCATCTCAGCAGAATTGGAGGTATCACGCACTTGTCTGGATGTAGGAAGAATTTCAAGCCCTTTATGATGTTGATCTGATCTATACTCGCATTGTGGATATGTGGTTTCGTGGTGTTCTAAATAGTTATATTCTGGAATATTCAATTTCAACATACTCTTTCCCAGAGGTAGCTGAATTTCAATTTTTACAGTATCTAAGAGGAGCATATTTGCAGGGTATTCCACTGGCGATCAAGATCTTGATGGTAACTTTGAACCTAGAGAGTAAACTGAAGGCTAACTAAAATTCACCATGTGTGAGGGTAGGAACAGGTTTGGTGAAAGATGGAAGACCTAGCGGCAGAGAGGAAGAGAGAGGAGAGGCAGCTTAAGTATAATGAGGTGTGCGAGAGGGAGATAGAGAAGCAACATTCCATTGCAAAAAATATGGCATTGAGGAGAGAGATGGCTCGTGAAGTATTTTAAGCTCACGTAGAAGATGTGGAGCCAGAGCATTAGGAACTCCCCCATCTTGGAAAAAATGATAGAGATCCCCCTTTGGCCTCACATAGAAGTGCGCCAGTAGATACTACCTAGGCCATGGGCATGCATCTTAATCCACCTGGTAACCTGGCCCTTGTGCTTGGTTTTTCCAGTATCTAGTATGATAAGTAACCAATAAGCTAACTTAGGAAGTAGGAGAGTAGGAATAAGTCAGGGAGCAAGTACATCAATGGCAGGACAAACATCTTCAATGATATTTGGAGGAACATTCTTAGGTGCATCATCCACACAGAACGTGAGCGTGCAGAATGTTGGATTCACCTGTGGAAGTGGAACCACCTCACATACTATAGGGGTTCAATATAGTACTACTATTGGAGCATAGGGGAGTACATCTACATGTCCTATTCTAGCTATGGGTGGAGGATCCAAATGTATAGGTGGTTCTAGTTCCATTAGATCTTGTGGTTTTGGAGGTAGAGGGAACACATGAGGTTCTAGATTAGGTGGTCAAGGTCCGTAGCAACCACAAAATATCTATATGGAGATGTCTCTTCGTCTCCCAAAATATAGAGGTATAAAGGATGCTACCAAACATGTGCATATGTGTGAAATCTTGTGGCACGCTAAAGGGATCATGGCTTCTAAGTGAAAGCATTAAAGGATGCCTTCTTGAAAGAGTTCCATATCCCTAAGTTTAAGCAGAAGAGTATTAGTGTGCTCAAGGATATCAAGCAAGGCACTACTGAGAGTGTACATGTGTATGATGCCCATTTTAAGAAACTTCTATCTAAGCTATTTTATGATATTCACACAAGCTAGCATGCACAATGGTTCATTGGTGGATTGATTACACCATTCAGAAGAGCACTGTCACATAAGACATATTATGATCTGCGTGAAGCACTGGAAGTAGCTTTACATGTTGAGGCCGTTGGGAGCATTGAAACTAGTGTTAGTCCATTCTTAGAGGCACATATTACAGCTATGGGAAAGAAATTAGAGAAGCTATTAGCGAATTCAGCCCATGAAACACGCTCAATAATTTGGTGTACAGATTGTGAAGTGGAAGGTCACACCAAGGATAATTGCCCTCATAGATCTATACACTCATTATTATTAGATTGTGAGATCTATCATTTGAATCATGATGCTAGTCACTATCCTTTGTTACAACGCATGATAAGAAATAATGTATCCTGCTTTTGCAAAATTTACCGGTCCACGACCCATGATACTAAAGATTGTCGGTTGATTGGTCAGATCTAGGATGCTATAGAGACTGGGGTATGACAGACAAGTGTAATAGATAATTTTTAGGGTAAGAATGAGCACCAGGATCGGGATCATAATCAAACGCACTATGACAGGAATGAGGGGCATTTTGAAGGAGGTCGTGGAAGGGGACGTGGATATTGTGGTGGAGGAAGAGGTGAGTTCCCTCATGGAACATGTTATACGTGCAGATCTCCTGACCACTATAGGCATGAATGTCCTTAGAATATTGCATGTTCTTTCTATAGAAAGAACCATAGCTATGAAGAGTGCCCGAACTTATATGAGCATTTGAGTAAGAAAAATAAGCAAGAAAATAAAGGTGTCAGGATGGTTAGAATCTAGCATGTGGTAGAAGATCAGTGGATGCCAAAGATAACACCAGGACCTGAGGCAGTAACTGTGAAGATTACTACATGAGCTGAAGTGGCGTGTGCAAGATAGGCATTACACCAGAAGCCTACGATCACCAAGGAGGAGGTTTTGCATGCAAGGTGCCCAGATCCTACTCATCAGAAGGAAGTTTACTAGGATACCATGGAGGTGCTAAGGAATCTTCAGGGTGAGATACAATACCTCAAGGATTAGAAAAAAGCATCAGAGACAGGAGAAACTGATATCAATGATCTGAGAGAAGTGTGCAAAATGTTGCACTAAGAGAACATTATTCCACTATTAGGAAGTTGGCTAAAAGGGAACACTCCACGCGTAAGTATCGAGACCAGAAAATAGATCTTGCATGCGAATCTTTCCCATGATAGCATTGACTATGACAAAGAAATTACTCTGAATGTTGTTGTAGATGGATGAATGCTAAGTAATATTTTGATTGATACAGGTGCAAAAGTAAATGTGCTTTCATTAGATGCATGGGTACAAATGGGGAGGCCTCCATTGTAGCCCTCATCTAATGTGTTTTTTATGGAAAACGGGACTAAGGCCACCCCCATAAGAGTTTTAAAGGATGCATCTATAACCATACAAGGGGCCAATTTCACTGGGAATTTTGAGGTATTAACACTTGTAGAAGTAGACAATTTTCCAGCATTTCTTGGACACCCTTGGTGTTATGCAAATAATGTTGACTTGAGATTCAATAAGGGGTATATCAGATTTGAGAACAAGGAGGAAAGAGTTGTGATACCTCTAATAGATGGGAAGTCTACACCATATGTTGAGCCTCTAAGTGAGGAGGAATTAAATAGAATTTATGTACGTGCTATTCAGGACCCAGAGGTCAATGAGCCATCAAAAGAAGGCATCCTATAGTGGGAGGATTTTCATTCTATTAGTGAGACTATGAGTATTGCTTGTGACAATTGGGCTCATGGTGTATATGAACTAGTAGGGCATGAGGTAAAAAGTGTGGTTGTACGCAATAATGGACTTCGTTCGGCTCGACGGATAGGTAGCACAGTACCTTGGTATACATGGGTAGAAGATGTTCCTATATTTTTGAAAGCCATGGAAACACAGTGGAAAGATCAAATTAAGAGAAGAGATATGTTAGTATATACCTTACACGGGAAAATAACGCGCTGGTGGGTAGTCCACATAGATAATCTTATAGAATGGGAAGAGATTGGATTCACCTTATCTATTAGTTTTGTAAGGAACAACACACCTAGGTAGATTTGCACTTATCATGGTGATCAACCTATTCAGCATCACATTTAGCAGTGTGAGAGACTCTGGACAACAAGACATGAAGCATTACCACCTTCACTCTGGATGTATAGATTGTACTTATGCGCTATTCAGGACCCAGAGGTCAATGAGCCATCAAAAGAAGGCATCCTATAGTGGGAGGATTTTCATTCTATTAGTGAGACTACGAGTATTGCTTGTGACAATTGGGCTCATGGTGTATATGAACTAGTAGGGCATGAGGTAAAAAGTGTGGTTGTACGCAATAATGGACTTCGTTCGGTTCGACGGATAGGTAGCACAGTACCTTGGTATACATGGGTAGAAGATCTTCCTATATTTTTGAAAGCCATGGAAACACAGTGGAAAGATCAAATTAAGAGAAGAGATATGTTAGTATATACCTTACACGGGAAAACAACGCACTGGTGGGTAGTCCACATAGATAATCTTATAGAATGGGAAGAGATTGGATTCACCTTATCTATTAGGTTTGTAAGGAACAACACACCTAGGTAGATTTGCACTTATCATGGTGATCAACCTATTCATCATCACATTTAGCAGTGTGAGAGACTCTGGACAACAGGACATGAAGCATTACCTCCTTCACTCTGGATGTATAGATTGTACTCTACACTATAAGGATGTGCACACACCTGGTATGTGTACATATAACTACATCAAGAGACTGGAAACTGGAAAAAATTGACTGTAGGAATGATCCATACCTTTGACTACTTTTCTTCCCAACCTCTAATAGAAGAGGCATTAATATTTGTCAAGTGCTTAACTATGGGAGGTGGTGTAAAATTCGAAGAGCATATTCAAGAATTATTTGGTGAGGCAGAGTCTGGAGCATGTTTTGAAAGGGAAGAATAAATGGACTCTATACTACTTGAACATGTTTTCCTTGAGAAATAGAAAGTAAATATGGTTTACATCATGGATGATGAGGAAGTTGAGAACCTGGATATTGAGCATTCACAAGGGGTGCACGAGGTCTTGGATAGTGCAGACAAGGATATGCATGCCTATCATGAACCCATGAAGACAAAGAAGGTGAATATAGGTTTGGAGGCTGAGCCTAAGGAGGCCATCATTGGAGACTACTGGTCAGACTTAGAGGTAACAAAGATCATTGAGTTACTCAGGGATTATCATGACTTATTCCCTCGAGGGTATCATGAACTTAAAGGCGTGCATAAATCACTTAGGGAAATGAAGATAAAACTTAAGGATGGTCCATGACCAGTTAGGAAAGTAACCTTATAGAATGAACCCCAATTTGCGTGAAAAGGTAAAAGAAGAAATTGATAAAATGTTGAAATCTGGAATTATCAAGCCCCTTGATGAGTCAAAATGGGTTAGTCCAATGGTGATCAGTATCAAGAAGGATGGATGAATTAGAATATGTGTGGACTATAGGGAGCTGAATGTTACATGCATCATAGATCCATTCCCTATGCCATTCACTAAGGAAATACAAGAAGGAGTGGCAGGGCACGAAATATATTCTTTCACGGATGGGTTTTCAGGGTATCATTAGGTTAGGATTGCTCAAGAGGATCAAGAAAAGACAACTTTTACTACTAAATGGGGCAATTTTTCCTATACTGTGATGCCTTTTGGATTGAAAAATGCACCTGTTGTATTCTTGTGCATAGTTGTTTAGGCATTCAAATATTTTATTCACAACTTCTTACAGGTCTACCTAGATGATTGGACAATATATGGGCTTGTGAAAGATCATTGTGACAATCTGCGCTTAATGTTTGAACGGTGCAGACAATTGAGTATCTCTTTGAACATCAAGAAGTGCATATTTGCTACACCATTTGGAATATTGTTAGAACATATAATCTGCAAGGAAGGTTTACTGGTTGATCCAGCTAAGGTTGTAGTCATTCTAGGCCTGCAAGCGCCTACCATTCAAAGTGAGGTGTGCGGATTTTTAGGTCATACAGGATATTATAGAAAATTCATCAAAGGGTATGCCAAAGTTGTTGCACCCTTGGAAGAGTTACTGAAGAGGAAAGGTACATTTTATTGGGGAGAACCACAGCAGTGTGCATTTGAGATATTAAAGGAGAAACTTACTACCGTGCCCATTCTACACTTTCCCTCATGGGATAAACCATTTCATGTGCATGTGGACGCCTCTGGCATGGCCATTGGTGTGGTGTTAGCTCAACCTAGAGAAGGTATTGTAGATCATCCAATTTTTTTTGCTAGTAGGAAGCTGACTCCTGCTGAACAGAATTATACAACTACAGAGCATGAAGCTTTGTCAATGATCTATGCATTGCACAAGTTTCGACAGTACTTGTTAGCAACACCATTTGTGTTTTATACAGATCACATGGCATTGAAGTACTTGGTAAACAAGCCCATCTTACAGGGGCACATATGCAGATGGGTACTCCTATTTCAAGAGTTTGACTTCACAGTTATGGTGAAGCCAGGGAAAAGTAACTCTGGACCAGACCATTTATCTAGAATCAACTCAGGAGAGGAAGCACAAACAATTGAAGAAACCATTTCAGATGTAAAGTTATATAGGTTACAACGCATGCCATTAGAATTAGAAGACATTGTTGTCTTTCTATAGACTGGTGTGGCACCAGAAGGAATGAAGGCATTAGAAAAGAAACATCTTGCTATACGCGCGACACTGTTTATGTTAATCAGTGGTGACCTCTACAAGTTAGGCAGAGATGAAGTATTACGCCGTTGTGTATTAGAGCATGAGCACAAGGATATTATGGAAGAAGCCCATGGTGGTATTGCAGGAGGCCATTATGCAGGTGATGCGACTGCCTGAAAGATCCTACTTATTGGATTATGGTGGGAGACATTGTATAAAGACTGTAAAGAATATTGTAAGGTGTGTGATCATTGTCAGCACCTAGGAAAACCAGGGCAAAGAGATGAGATGCCTTTGAGACCAATTACTAGTGCTGAACCATTTGAGAAATGGGCCATTGACTTTGTAGGACCTATTTTTCCAGTTGTATGTAGGACTGGGTCACGCTATATCATTACTTGCATAGATTATCTCACACGATGGGTAGAAGCAGCACCTACGAAGGACTGTACAACAGCTACAATAGCTAGGTTTCTATGGGAGAATGTTCTTACAAGATATGGATGTCCTTTAAGCTTGACAAGTGATAGGGGTACACACTTTTTGAATGAGACAATCAGGATCCTATTAGATGAGTTTATGGTTGCACACCATAAAACTACACCCTACCATCCTCAGGAAAATGGAACTACTGAGGATTTCAACAAGATTTTGAGCCAAAATTTGACAAAAATTTGTGATGTTGGAAGAAAGGATTGGGATGACAAAGTGTCAGCTGTTCTTTGGGCATATAGAACAACTTACAAGAGATTGAACAAAGCCACACCATTTCAGTTGGTGTTTGGCACAGAAGTCATTCTCCCTATAGAATTTATGTTACCTTCTTTGTGCATTACGTGCACTAGAGGTCTAGTTGATGAGCATGCTTTAGAAGAGTGTATTGAGAAGATGATTCAACTGGATGAGCGATGAGCCATAGCACGATGGAGTCAGAAGCAGGAAAAATCCAGGCAGAAAGCATGACATGATAGAAACATAAGGGATAAGAAGTTTGAGATTGGAAAAATGGTACTTCTTTATGACTCAAAGTTCTTGCGCCATCCAGGAAAGCTCAAAGTACATTGGTTGGGGTCATATGTCATCACTTACATACTTGAATCAGGTGCTTGCCAGTTAGAAGCACTTGATGGAACACGGCTACCCGGTTACTTTAACGGGAGTAGGTTGAAGCCCTACTATAAATAAGTCTTCTTGGTGTTTGTAATAAGGTAGTATTTCCATTTAGATTAGGTTTTCATTATGTATTTCCTTAATGTATTTCCTTCATTTGTCACTATGCTTTGTCAATTTAGTTGTTGTTCTTGTGTAATAAGCGTGCTTGCGCGCATGAAGCTAATTACTATATGAAGAATGTTTATGTGCAGAGGACTACACATACCTTTAGTGTGGGGTGGTTGTAGTTATCTAAGTAAAAGACTATGGGAATTGAAAGGTGAAAGGAATAAGCTGCTATGGGCGTGCTTTAAGTCAAAAGAAGATTGCTTCTCAAAAGTGACCAAGGATGGAGATGAATGAAAGGACAGTATAATGTGAGGTAAGCAGAGGCCGTGATAACTACCAGGAGAAGGTACAGTGATGAGGTACTCAGGCGAAAGGGCATGTGTTGAAGAGAAGTCTGTGACCAGAGGGTAGGAAGGCACGCTAGAAGGTTATAGCTGGGGCACGAAGATGTACCATGCAGAATGAATGAATTTGGTCAATGAATGAGAGGATATTTGGTAGGTGAAGGAGAAATAAATGCATCAAAATTTGAAAAATTATATAAGGATGGGATGTGAATTCATTTTTACCATTGTGACTAAGAGAATTTGAGGAAAGAGCTAAGTGTGAAGAGCCGAGTGATCGGGTTAAGGTGTGAAGGGTGTGAAACCAAGTGTGACAAACAGATCTATGTGAAAAGAAGCTTGCGTCCCCGGTGGTGAAGGGTTTGAGCAAAGCAAGGAGACAGAGAGGAGTTAGGGCATGAAGTTTCCACCTAGGGCACGATTGAATCGAGCTAGGGTTTGATTCGCAAATTGTAGAGTTAAAAAGAGGAGACATTTGCAAGGTAAAAATGGCACCTAAGAAGGCAGCTGCAGCAGGAGAAAAAGGAAAGAAGAAGGTGGTCGTCGAGGAGGAAGAGATGGCACCCGAAAGTGATTTTTCAGAAATGCAATATCCAGAAGGAGTCATCATCGGCCAAGAATGGGATTCACCCATCAGAAAGAGAAAAGTAAGTGAATACAATCACATGACCTTAGAGAACAAGAAGGAGCTTGATTCCTTGCTCACTACGAGGATGAACAAATGTATGGCGGATGACATGTTGGTTTATGATGATGTAGGCAAGAAGCTTCTAAAGAGAATTGGGGTCTACCAATTATATGAGCTTCCATATTTCAGGAAGTATGAGCCCTTGTATCAGTGGCTCATGAGCAGAGTGCATGAGGACTTCTTCTACTTTGCAGGACGTAGAGTTAGAATCTCATCTGCACTTATCTCATCAGTTACAGGTTTGAAGGCCACAAGAGAGGATATAAAGAATGATCTCATAGATAAAGCCATGATCTTAAAGACCAAACATAGGAGTTGGGGTACCTGAAGGGTCCGTGCAGTATGGATATAGACAAATTGAAGAACTGTCTGGTTGTGCAAGCAACAACACACCTTGTTACAAAGTTGAATGATCAGGAGCGGTGGTCACATAGGTAAATACTATGTGGTTACATGTTGTGTGTAAGATGTCAGAAGGAGCAATCTACAATATTACAGGCTACATTATAGAACAAATAGTCGAGGAAGTGCGCATAGGAGGGAAGATCAGCTTTGGGGCTGTTCTACTATCACTAGTATTCATGGAAATTGGAGTACCAGATGGGCCAAAGGAAAAGGTATGGGAATACCCCATGGAGAATAAGTCACCAGCTGAAAGGTTCAGCAAGTACCTATGTAAAGGGGCCATGACAGATGACATCAAGAAAAGGGCAGAGAAATGGTATGATAGGCTCTGCGTGGCATTTGGAGAAGAGTGGCACATCCCAAAGGACCTACCATCAGTAGTAGGGAAACAAGTCTAGTTTGTTGTATATCAACATTTCTGCATCATGTGCTTCCCAATGAGAGATGGAGTCTGGAGCCCTTGGTGTAAATTGCCTTACGCATTCACTGCAAGGTATTTCCAAGCATCTGTTCACAGATTCATAGACACGCACTGACTGGTATTCAATGCAGATAAGGTAGACTGTGACTACCACACGTTGAGGAAGAAGTATGTGTATCCTAGAAGAAGTGCCTATACTGAGAGGATCATTTCAGAGGTGTTGAATATTAAGCCAATAAGTTTGGCTGTAGCAGATGTAGGGGCAACATTAGTGTATCTTCAGCTGAAGCCCAAGATGGAGAACAATAAGTATGTGGAGAATGAATTCATGCTCCCAGGGCCACCGAAGGGTAAGCACACAATGGAAAACATACTGTGCACAAAGGCCCACAGAAGTTGTTGAAGTAGAGGGTGAAGAAGAGGAGTGTGAAGATAGTGGAGGCTTGGAGCGTAGAAGAAAGCAACCTTATGACAGAGAAGAGTCACAACGCATGGCCACTCCACCTCAAGGACAGGATGAAGAGGAAGATATAGAGGTTGAGTAGGGGAGCATAGGTTTAAGAAAGTGTTCAGACGCACAAGGAATCAAAGTGAAACCCCAAAAATGGTACAGAAATCACCTCGTCTCTCTCCACACAAGGAGACCGCTGAGCCAAAAAAGAGAAGAAAGTTGAAGTTTGATAAAGAAGTGGAGGAATCAGGGGAGAGCAAGCATGCATATCCAACCCCACTCAAGCAAGAAGATGAGCCAAAGAATGAGGAAGAGTAAAAATATGAAGAGATGAAGGACAGAGAAGAAAAAGAAAAGGAAACCTCTGGATCCATGCATGTGACTGCTCAAGATGTAACGGGACAGGCTCCTAACCTTGAAGCTACAATTCCCAAGGGTCCTAGATCGAAGAGGATGAGTGGAGAGCACATTCCACCAGCCATGGGGTATGTAGAGGATGCAGGTAAAATTGTTTGTGCCCACTTCCAGAGCATGATAGCACAGAAGGATTTATTCAGCTGGGAGCTAATGGAT
Organism: Taxus chinensis; assembly: GCA_019776745.2. Lineage (NCBI taxonomy): Eukaryota > Viridiplantae > Streptophyta > Pinopsida > Cupressales > Taxaceae > Taxus > Taxus chinensis. Next base: position 230,064,703 of record CM034153.1, read on the forward strand.
GAGGATATGGTGACTGTGTGCACTCAAAAGAAACTATCATGGTCAATGCATACCCACATGGATGAGCCTTGAATTTGATGTATGCGAAGAGTCATGCATTTTGAGATGGATGAAGAAGGCACCCCAAGCTAGACATATGACAGTAAAGCCTACTGTCATGTCAGATGAGTAGGTTAGCAACACATTGGTGAAGGTTTCTGCTGAAGTTTCTAGAAGAAACATGGATAAAGATGCAACAATCAGAGTGCTATGTGAGGAGCTAAAGACAAAGGATGCAGAGATAGCACACATAACACAAGAGAGGGACTTGGCATAGAAGAAGAATGAAGTATTTATCAGCTTCACAGAGGAGATTGGGGACAATGTCATAAGAGCTAGGCCACACTTGGAGACCAAGGTACCACAGACGTTTCCCTCAGCGATACATTATGTAGGAAAGTTGGTGGACCTGGTACTTGAAGATGAACCTCTGTGCATGACAGTGCCAAGGAAGTCAGAGCAAGAGGCAGAATGAGAGAAATCCTCAGTGATGTGAAAGATTGCATCCTATGAAGGGCTGCTGCAAGCACTACAAGAAGTATTGAAGAAAGCAGACCAGGCTTTGAACATATGCACAGCTCCAGAGGTGCTTATCAACATAAAGACCCTAGAAGAAAACAATGAGGTCCAGAAAGCAATGAAGGATGAGACATTGGGCCATGCAGAAAGATTGTCAATGGTTAAACAGAAGTGCGAGGCCCTGACAGCAGCACAAGAGCCGCACAAGACTCGGCTGGAAGAGCTTGGGAAGCTAATTGCGCAGAAGATGGATCTTCTAGAAGGAAGAATGACCTCAATGTCCAATGTTGTGTTGGTTCTGCAAAATGAAAAAGGGGAGATTGTGAGGGATGAATTGGAGTCCATTGCTGTGGACATTCCAGAAAAAGTAGAACAAGCACTCACTGAATGGCAGGCCTTGGAGGCCGAAATAAAGGAGGAGTATCCAGAGTTGATACTTCAAACTGATACAGAGGAGGCTACCTCATAGCCTCATAAAACTTCTTTATTTATCTACATTCTTTCATTCTTATTCTTTCCATTCTTCTATTCTTTACTTCAATTTTTGGAGATACCCATTGTTGGGACGACAATGAGATTAGTGTGGGGTAATGTTGATCAGAGAATACTTGTTAGAGATCACACAAGAAGTCTGCGTGGGAGAGAAGGCTAGGATCAAGGGTGCGGAGGGACAGGAAGGACCTGCGTGCATGGAGGGCAAGTTCAGCATTCAGGACTTAGCTGATTTTGAGCATGAAGACCTATTTTTAGAAGATGGCGTGTGGAACACACCAACGATGCAGAGACGTGCGCACCATGCATTATCTATCTTTGGAGGATCAGATCGAAGCATTTTTGCATGGAGACGAGCTAAGAATAGGATTGTCACTTTAGTTAACTGTAAGAGGTCTATAGATAGCACACTTGCATGTGTGGCTATGCCTGTAAATGGTGCGTGGCTATTAATAGCATGCGGCCTATTTTTGGAATAGATAAGCGGTGAAGGGAAAGTCCCCACCCTATATATATGATATGAATCACATAGTAGTAATGTATGTGTGTGATGGAGAGATGGATGTATGAAGGTATAGAGATATGCGCATATGATTGGATTACTGTATCAGATCCATGCACGCATTGGTATAGATTTCCATTATTGTAAGGAGCTTCTGTGTTTATTAATAGATGGAAGATATTGGCTGAACCTAAGTGTCATTCCTGTGTGTAATTGAGTAGTGCATGTTCTTGATTCAATCATGATTATTGTTTAAGCTTGTTCTTTCATAAATCTGAATATGGCATGCATTGTAGAATGATGGATTAGTTATGGATCTATATGTTTCTTCCTTCATCACGCTAACATCCTGCTACAACAACCCTAAAGAGGGACCTGGTACCTTTGCACGCTTCAGGTGAGCGCTCATTCTAGGCTGAGTGATGTGCCAACGCATCTAGGGTGTTATCTGGTAAAGAATCATCTTGAGTTCCTCCATGAAATCCAACAAAGAACTGTGGAATACTGGTACGACTACTTTGAAGTTGTCTAGATTTCCACCACTTTAACCTGGGCCACCTACAAAATAGAATAGGATATTCCTTTTCACCTTGAGTTTTAACTTCTATCTTTTTCATTATCGTTATCTATCCTATCATTATTATCAACTTAATTGATTGTATCAAAATTAGTTGACATCCTCTAAGGAATTCCCTTTGGATTCTTGGAATTGGGATTTTTTGAGCAGATCGTCATCTCATTTTATCTAATATTTCTTGTTTAACCTATCTTTGATTACATGTCTCTTCACTTGGAAAAAGGAAGAGAGCTTATCCACTTTTTACATCCAATCATTTTGACATTGTGATTGTTGGCGTAGGTATCTCTAAACCCTGTAATGTTTTGAGTTTTAGCTACTTTCTGCATCTAATATAGTATACCTGAAATCTACATAATACAATTCCATTAGTAAATAATTTATATTATTGATGTGAAGAGAAAATTTAATTTTAGGAAATTTTGTTTTAATCCTCTATTCACTTGATCTTATCATATTAGTAGAGGTATCTACATTATATATCCATATAAAGAAGATAGAGAAAGAGTGGGAGAGAGTGATGGGGAAGGGAAGAGATTTTGAGAGAGAGATGGAGGAGGAGAGAGGGAAGTGAGAGTGACATGGAGAGAGAGGAGGGAATAAAGAGTGACAGGGCAAGAGTGAGAGAGAGAGAGAGAGAGAGTGAGTGAGAATGAGAGTATCAAGTGAAACGAGAAAGAGAGAGAGAGAGGATGGAAGAGAGAGAAAACATATATTATATGATAATGTTATTTTTAACAAGAATGCATTCTCATTTCACCACCTATATTGTATGAATTTTTTTTAAAAAATATTTTTTCTTCTTAAACATTATCATTTTACTGCCTATATTGAAGGAAAGAGAGGATGAAAGAGGGAGAGAGACCATATTGTATGAAAATGCTATTTTAAATATTTTTTAATAAGAACACATTCTACTTTCACCACCTATATTATATGAAATTTATTTTTTTAAACATTAGTTTTACCTTTTTCATATTCCTATATCATCTAATGGCCCACCCAGACATGTGGGAACCATCAGTTTAGCGCCACAAGGTGCTGATTGCAAAATATCACCCTAAATGCTTTGACACTGATGCTATTTGAAGGTTTTTACCACATTCCATTTGCTGCGATCATGAGAAAATGGGTGAGAGATGGGAGAAACTAAGACAAGATTTTGTAGATGAACCATATTCCCTATTGTAATTTTAAATGAGAAATTCCTAGGTGTCATGGTTTGTGTGTTGTTACCCATAAAAGTTTTCTTACTTTTTACTCTAAGGGTGCTTAAGAGATGTTTCCAGACCGATGTAGCCTGGAATATCTAGGATGGTTGAATAGTGGAATAACAACTCCAATAACATCTATTAGTCCACCCAGATATAAGGGAACCATTGGTTTATTTCCATGAGGTTTTGATTGAAAAATATCACCCTAGATGCCCTAATATTGATGTTAATTGAAGGTTTTTACCACGTTTCATTCACTACGAATGTACGAAAAAAATGCAAGAGATGAGAGAAAATGAGAGAATTTTTTAGGTAGACTAGATTACCATCTATAGGATTAGACGAGACATTCCCAAGTGCCACAATTTTTGATTTATCACCATCAAAGTTTGCCTACTTTTTTCTCTTAGACCACTTAAGAGACGTCACTAGAATGATGTATCCTAGAAGGGCCAGACGGTTGGGAAGTGCAACAACATCTACAATAGCATATAATAACCCAATTGGATGTGTTGTCATCATTGGTTTAGTTCCATGAGGTTCCAATTACAAAATATCATCATAGATTCCCTGACACTGATGTTAGTTGAAGGTTTTTACCACCTTTCATTCATTATGGTCGCGAGAAAATGGGTGAAATATGGAATAAATTGAGAGAGGATTTTGTATATGGATTAGATTCCCATATGTGGGTTCATATGAGACATTTTCGTGTGCCACGGTTAGTGAGTTATTACCCGTTAAAGTTTACCTACTTTTTGCTCTCAAAGCACTTAAGAGACATCACCAAACTGATTTATCTTGGAAGGATTGGGATGGTTGGGAAGCATAAAAAACCTCAGATAGTGTCTAACACCCAACTAGGATGTGTGGGAACCATCGGTTTGGTGCCATGAAGTGCCGATTGTAAAATATTTCCCTAGGTACATTAACATTGATGCTAATTGAATGTTTTTTCCACGTTTCATTCCCTACGACCAAAAGAAAATGGGTGAGAGATTGGAGAATCAAGATTTTTTTAGATGAAATAGATTCCCATTTTTAGGTTCAAAAAAAACATTCTCATGTTCCATGGTTTGTGAGTTATCACCCATCAAATTTTTCCTACTTTTTGTTCTTAGGGTGCTTAAGAGACGTCACCGGACTAATGTAGCCTAGAAAGGTCAAGACAATTGGAAAATAGAACGACACATCCAATAGTGTCTAACATCCCACCTTGATATGTGGGTACCATCATTTTGGTGCCACGATGTGCCGATTGTAAACTATCACCCTAGATGCCCTGACACTAATGTTAATTGAAGGTTTTTGCTATGTTTCATTTTCTACAACCATGAGAAAATGGATGAGAGATGTGATAAACAAAGAGAGGATTTTGTATATGGATTAGATGTCCATCCATAGGTTTATATGAGAAATTCCTAGGTTCCATGGTTGGAAAGTTATTACTTGTCAAATTTTTCCTATTTTTTTCTCTTAGGGTGCTTAAGAGACATCATTGGAATGATGTATCCTGGAAGGGAAGGGACGGTTGTGAAGCAGAAAGAAACCTCCACTAGCATATAATGGATCTCTCAAATGTGTGGGAATAATTGGTTTGGTACCATGAGGTGCTGATTGAAAAATATCACCTTATATGTTGTGAAACGATGTTAGTTGAAGGTTTTTGCCATGTTTTCATTTGTTGTGATCTTGAGAAAATGGGTGAGAGATGGGAGAAACTGAGAGATATTTTGTATGGGCACTAGATTCCCATTCATAGGTTTAGAAGAGATATTCCTAGGTGCCACGATTTGCGAGTTATCATCTGTCAAAGTTTACCTACTTTTTTTCTCTGAGGGCGTTTAAGAGACGTCGCTAGATCAATGTATCATGGAAGGGACAAGATGGTTGGGTAGTAGAATGACACCTCTAATAGTGTATAAAATCCTACCCAGACATGTGGGCACCATCGGTTTGGATGCCACATAAGGTACTCGAATTCAAGAACTATCGCCCTAGATGCCCCAACATTGATGTTAATTGAAGGTTTTTGCCACATCTCATTCGATGTAACCATGAGAAAATGGGAAATATACATGAGAAATTGAGAGAGGATTCTATAGGTGGAATAGAATCCCATCCATAGTTTAAATGAGATATTCCTAGGTTCCATAATTTGTGATTTATCGCCCTCAAATTTTTTCTAATTTTTTGTTCTTGGGGCACTTAAGAGACTTCAGTGGACCAATGTAGCTCAGAAGGGCCGAGATGGTTGGGAAAAAAAAGACACATCCAATAACATCTAATAGCCCACTCAGATGTGTGGGAACCATCATTTCAGTACCATGAGTTGTTGATTACAAAATATCACCCTAGATGCCCTGAAACTAATGCTAATTGATAGTGTTTTCCACATTTCATTCGTTGTGATTGTGATAAAATGGGTGAGAGATGGGAGAAACTAATAGTCTTTTGTAATCAGACCAAATTCCCATCCATAGGTTTAGATGAGACATTCCTAGGTGCCAAATTTTGTGAGTTATCACCTGTCAAAGTTTGCCTACTTTTTTCTCTGAGGGTAGTAGAAAAAAACCTCCACTGATGTATAAAGTCCCACCCAGACATGTGGACACCATTTGTTTGGTGCCATGAGGTACCAATTGCAAAATATCACCCTAGATGCCCTAAAACTGATGCTAATTGAAGGTTTTTGCCATGTTTCATTTTGTATGACCGTGAGAAAATGGGAGAGATATGGAAGAAACCAAGAGAGGCTTTTGTATATGAAACAAATTCCCATCCACAGGTTTAAACATGACATTCCTAGGTGCCATAATTTACAAATGATCACCCATCAAAGTTTGGCTACTTTTTTCTCTCTTTCTCTCACATTCTCTGTAACTATCCTTATTTCTCTCTCTCTCTCTCTCCCTCTAACTTTCTCTCTCTCCCTCTCACTCTCTTTCTATTTATCTCTCCCTTCCTCCCTCTCTCTCTCAATTTCTATCTCACTCTCTCTTTCTCTCTCTCTAGATAACCCTATTTCTCTCTCTCTCTCTCTATGTCTCTCTCACTCTCGCTCTCTATTTCCCTTTCTATCTCACAATTTCTCTATCTCACTCCCTCTTTCTCCCCCTCTCTCTCTCATTCTCACTCTCTCATTCTCTCTCACTCTCACTCTCTCCTATTTCTATATATATATCTCTCTCTCACCCTCTCTCTATTTTTCTCTCACTCTCTCTTTATCTTTCTCTCCTAGTCTCTCTTTATCTCTCACTCCCTCTCCCTCTCCCTCTCTCTCTCTCTTGTTCTCACTCCCACTCCCACTCCCACTCCCACCCTCACGCTCATCACACTCACCCTCACCCTTACCCTCATTCTGAATATGACTCTGACTATAACTATGACTCTGACTCTGACCCTAACTCTGACTCTGACTCGGACTCGGACTCTCACTCTCACTCTAACTTTGACTCCGACTCTGACTCTAGCTCTTGCTATGAATCTAACTCTAACTCTGACTCCGACTCCGACTCTAACTCCAACTCCAACTCCAACTCCGACTATGACTATGACTGTGACTATGACTATGACTTTAACTATGAATATGACTATGACTATGACTCTGAATCTGACTCTGGCTCTGGCTCTAACTATGACTATGACTATGACTATGAATATGACTATGACTATGACTCTGAATCTGACTCTGAATCTGACTTCGAATCCTACTCCAAATCCGAATCCGACTCCGACTCCGACTTCGACTCGGACTCCGAATCTGAATCCGAATCCGACTCCGACTCCGACTCTAACTACGACTATGACTCTAACTCTGACTTTGACTTTAACTTTGACTCTGACTCTGACTCTGAATTTTACTCTGACTTTGACTCTAACTCTGATTCCAACTCTGAATCCCACTTTTACATTTTTTTTCTCCCTCTCTCTATCTATCTCTCTTGCATTATCTCTCTCTCTCTCTATCTCTTGCTAGTTATATCTCTTTCTCGCTCTCTCTGACTCTCACTTTGGCTCTGACTCTGACTCTGGATCTTGCTATGACTCTGAGTCCAACTATGAATCTGACTCCGAATCTTACTCCAACTCTGACTCTGGCTCTGGCTCTGACTCTAACTCCGACTCCGACTCCGACTTTGACTTCGACTCTTACTCTGACTCTGACTCTGACTCTGAATCCAACTCTAACTCTAACTTTGACTCTGACTCCCACTTTTGCATTTTTTTCTCCCTCTCTCTATCTCTCTCTCTCGCATTATCTCTCTCTCTATCTCTTTCTAGTTATATCTCTTTCTCGCTCTTTATTTCTATTTATCTCTTATTTCTCTTTCTATTTATCCCTCTTTTTCTCTCATTCTCTTTCTCTCTCACTCTCTCTTTATTTTTATCTCTCACTCTCACTCTCACTCTCACCCACCCTCACTCTCACCCTCACCCTCACCCTCACCCTCACCCTCACTCCCACCCTCACTGTGACTGTGACTTTGATTCTGACTCTGGCTCTAACTTTAACTTTGACTGCGACTTTGAATTTGACGCTGACTCTAACTATGACTCTGACTCCAAATTTGACTCTGACTTTGACTCCGAATCCGACTCTGATTCTGACTCGGACTCGGACTTAGACTCTGAATCTGACTTTGACTTAGACTCTAACTCCGACTTCGACTCCCACTCTGACTTTGACTCTGACTCCCACTCTTGCATTGTTTTTCTGCCTCTCTCTATCTATCTCTCTCTCTCTCTCACATGATATCTCTATATCTCTTGCTAGTTATATCTCTTTCTCACTCTTTCTTTCTATTTATCTCTTGTTTCTCTTTCTATTTATCCCTCCTTTTCCCTCTTTCTCTCTCTCTCTCTCTCTTTATTTTTATCTCTCTCACTCTCAATCTCACTCTCACTCTCACACTCTCTTTCTCTATCTCTTTCCCTTGCATTGGCATTGACATTATCAAATTATTGAGATTCCAGGAAGGGGATGGAATTGAAATTGACAATATATGATTATAATTGATGGCATTAAATGATTATAATAGTGGATAAATTTTATAAATTTTGATACCCATATTCAAAACATAAAAAATAAAACTAGTAATACACGTTAGCATAACATACATATGGAATCATATTAATCCACTTATATACATATAAATAGTTCTTTGAATCCACCATAAAATTTTAAAAACAAATAAATTTGTCTCATAAATTATATTGATTTCTAAAATCCATGATGGAATACAAAATTTGAGAAAAATGAATGTATAAATAGAGCCACATAAGATTATAATGATATACACCAAAAAAATAAAAATCTACGCCTACATTCCACGAAGGCATAGAAAAACATCTGTCTACATCAACACTATGGGTATCATCAAACAATCTGGTTGTCTTGGCCCACTGGGAAGATGAACTGATATCATAAGTGGAATGTACCATTTGTCGATCAGACCTCCTATGCTTAAGGGATGATTGTAGATCCACCTATAAAAAACATATACATTAGTATACAACTAATTACATATAAAATGACATTACTTACAAATAAATACTTACTGCAATCTCATAATCTCTTTGAATCGTCCTCTACTTCTGAGGATCAACCTCGGGGGAAAAATCCTCAGTAACAAGTTCACATATTAGAGTTGTCACTTCCTCATGTGGAAACCGTGATGAAGAAAATTAGAATATGTATGGATGTCATTTATTTATACAAAATGATGTTATTTAATAGAATACTATCTAAATGATATATTCTTTATGGTTTAGCCTCCCAGTTTCACTACGGATGGTCAACCATGCCCCCCCTCCATACCATATAGATCTCATCCCCTAGAAATTGAGAGCCCCCCTCCATACCATATATATACGATGAAGTGGGACCATGCCCTTGAGATTTAATCATGACTTTCCACCACTCAAAGATAAATATTAATAAGTATATATTGTAACCATTCTCAAAATGATTATTAACCTTACCACCGTCACGATTTATTATCATCAACATTTTTAATAATAATAATAATAATAATAAAATAGCCATAAATAGTTCATTGTACGGAAGCATCATTACGCCGACCCTCAGCCCCTTGGTTTAAATTTGCTTCGCTACTCCCTTGTCATTCAAGTGCACTTTTTTTGTGGCATATTTCCCTTTGTTGCAACTCAATTTCATTTCTTGTGTTTGCAGGTAGTGATAACCACCGTAGCATTATTAAGTTGTTCACAATTTTGGATTGGTTATGCTTTTCCATATTCTACGACTTAGTTGTGTTACCTTAGTAATGATTAATCTTAAACGTCATATAATATTTACCATTTAAATTTTTTTTACCTCTTGTATTACTTTTTCCATATTTAGTCAAGATATGTGGTTATATTTTAATGTGTTTTGGAACTCGTGTTGAGTGAGGTGTGAAATCTGGTAAATTCATTTTGAAAATTACATTACTAGCTCATACTTGTGTAAGAGGCACAATAAACTATACACATAACAACTCCAATATATAATGATCTTCAAATGTTGGTAGGAGACTCTAATGATGTCATCAACTAAAAATAAGAAGAAGGTTGCACACATAGAAATTACATGACATTATCCACATACATTAAATGTAGTTCATTCTCTTCATAAATGATGAAATACTAAACCTTGCATTAGAAAACATATGTAATCATACTGACATCCCCAGATGTCATGTGTCCATAGCATTCATGTTCAACATAAAATTGTAATTTTAAGATAACATCTATATACAGAAAAAATTAACACAACATATTTACTAATTTATTATAAATTTATACTTGAGGGGTTTTGTGCCCACTAACAAATGTGAGGAAGTGAAATGTGATATTGGATGTCTACTTTGAACTTAAAATTTTATAAAAAATACACACGACTCATTCATTTTCATTCATAATGAATTAATATCGCTAATTATAAAATTTAGTATGAAAAAATATATACTAAATTACATTTAACTTCATGTAAAATTACTTGCTGGTTAATACCAAAGGTCGAATCCAATAAATCATCTATGATGATGATAATGTCAAACATTGAATCATGGCATGTCTCCTCTAATTGAACACCCTTCTCAGCCCATGGAGTAGCTTGAGTAATTGATGGAGCATCTTTACTAGGTTGTGGAACAACCTCACTAGGATGTAGAACAACCTCACTAGGCTATGAAGTAGCCTCACTAGGTCATGGAGCATCCTCACTAGGATGTGGAGTAGCCTAATCAACCACATAGGTTCCTAAAATCCCTTAATCATGTTATATGATGTCTTATTCCTTGAATGACTAACCTCATAAACATGGGATTCAGATGGGTGCCATGCCGAAGCAATGAATGTGTCAAATAACTAATAGACTCGAGTGTCTCAACCTCCATGGTATCCTTCACAATTGAAGGGATTGAAACATGCTGAATAGATGGGTGAGAAAAAGGTCTAAGTGGTCAGTTTTGTAAATTTTGTGCACCCAATCTATCCTATACAAAGCCTTTGTCTCTACATTGGAACTCTTAAATATAAAACTAGTTTAGTATTTCATTGAGGATGAACTCACAACACAATTTCCTCAAGAAATACTGTGGTCTCAAAAATGTTGTAAGACAGTTGGTCAAAAGCCATATAAAATTTATCCCAATTTTTTTTTATCCCCTCAAGGTTACATTAATGGAATGTGAATCTTCTACATCTCAATAATAAGGGTGCATTAGTTTTAGGGTCAGTGAATAAAACACACAACTTGCCTTTGGTGATTTTTTTCTTCACTACATCATAAGACAATTATTTTGCATAAAATTTATGACAATTAGTTTTGTAACCCCCCCATGAGCTTATTTGACCCACCACATTATCAAAATTATATATTAATGAATCTAATGACAACTTAAGATTTTAGCAATGGGTACTCGTGGCATTGTGGTTTCTTAGGGTATTGTAGACACTAAAAAATTACACTCATTATTGTCCTTCATCAACTACATTATCATCATAAATACATTAATCAAACCCATCATTTAATTCAAAAGTTCCCTATCGTAAGTCTAAAATCATTCATCATATTTACCTAGCGTAAATATTATCCACAGTTGTAAAATATATCCTTAAATCTACACTTAACCACTTAAAGCTACTTGAAAACCAAAAGACAAATAAAACAAATAAAAAAAACCATCCCATAACCATTTAACTCATACACATCGAATAAAAACATACCTTCAACATTTACCCAAACTCCAAAAACCAAACAACCACATTTAGAAGTGGTTTTAACCACTTTACGACTAAAAATCCTAAAAAAATTGGATCATTGATGATTTTGTTGAATTGCCAATGAGTATAAATATGAGCTTTCAGCTCTTCTTCTAGGATCTTCAATTTTTCAATCTTTTGCCCCAGCTTTCTGTCATGAACACTAGCATCCTACATCCCATTATTCAACACTATCACATCAGAGATATCATCATACATCATCAATTATTATCATCAAGCCTTTTCTAGCTCTCGAGAGACCAATTTTCATCATTTAGGTTGCAAACTTCATCACAGTATCATCTAATCAATTCAGATCTTCTCCAAGCAAGGTTTTAGGCATCTATTAGCTTCGTAACAACCTTTAGGTACTCCTTACATATTTCTTAGCTTCTTTTAGTAAAATTTATCCTTTAATTCAGCCTAGAACATCACTATGTATCATCAAGAACTTTTTTTTATTAAACTGTTAAAATTCTTTGAAATCACTAGTGATTCCCCTAATCACTAGCGATTGGTCTAATTGTTGGCGATTCCTATCAAATCTATCTTTTACCAAAACTATCATCATTTTTTCAACTTATTTCATCATTTTTCATCAAATATATTACTTATAACATGTTATTGATAATGTATCTCTATTAGATGGTAATACATGTTCGCTCACATCTAATCACCAGCATCTATGACCTTCCTATAGTTCGACATCCATTCTTATGGGAACATAAAACATCTTACACAAACTGACACTTTTTGCTATCTAATTTTCCATCGACAAAGAGGACATTGGGGATCAATTTTAATTCCTTCACGAGATCAAGCAAGAAACTAAAGATTTCTGGTACGACTACTTTGAACGTGTCTAGATTGCATCTACCCTTGCTTGGGCCACTTTCGAAGCCACACAGAACTTCCCATCCATCTGGAGTTCTAGATATTTTTTCTACTTATCTACGTTGATTGTATATATTTATTTTCATCCATATTATTATTTTCAATTCACTTAATTGTTATAAAATGAGATGACATCCTCCAAGGAAGTCTTTTTGGATTCCTAGAACCAGCCTTTACTAGGAAGCTTGTCTATCAATTTATCTAATCCTTTTTGTTTAGTGTCTTTGAGCGTAGGTTACTTTGTAGGACAAGAGGACTTGCATTCATCTGGAATTTATCAACTTCAATCTAACACCATCTTTAGCATCCATTGTACGGGTATCGGTAAACCCCATGTCTTTCGAGGTTAGTTTTATTTTTATTATTTCAATTCATTAATTTAAAGTAGGAAAGTAAAAACATATTTGAACATTCTAGCACACATGGTGGGACCTTCAGTCCTTTTCTTCATTTTATTTTCTATAAAATATTCAATTTTTGGCTCTCTGCTTTGTAATCGCTAGCGATCTAGTCAAATCACTAGTGATTATGTGAATCACCAACGATTATGCCAATCACCGACAATCTCTGTGAGTGCTTTTGATTATTGGACTAGTTAGCCCTTTAACTCCATTTTCTGTTCTATTTTCTATTTTCTACTAACATTTTTTGCATGTTTTTGCTTTGGAGGCCTTTTAGTTACCGCTTTATTACTAAAAAAAAAAAATTTAAAAAGGAAGTGTTTCTGAGGTGATTCCTTTCCCTTTCTTTTTAATTTTACGCATTTCATTTTATTGTTTTCCCTCATCAAAATCAATAGTTATTTTTCGTTTTAAAATGAATATTGCATCCTTCCTTATCACTTAGATTAATTAAAAAGTTAATTTATTGCATTCACCTTATCTTCCCTCACACACATCTAAATCACATCAAATATAAAATTTACATCAAACACTCCTACCCAAGTGATAACTATTGGGATTTCATCACATAGTAGGGAAACCGACTTGGTAATCTTGGTGAGTATAAAAAAATGGTTTTCGGTATATTGGCTAAGCACCTGACTCCCTTATCACTATTGTGGGACCGTGAAGTGAGGGGTTATGCCCCAATACCATGCCTCATACCCAACACAGATTTGGGCCTCACGTAGCTTTGGGTATATCGAGACTCCAACCTTAAACAAAACTGAAACCATCCATAGATGACCATTTCCTAGGACCGTATCAATCGTTTTACACATTCCACTTTTTAAGATGATCAAGATAAAAATAAAATCATTTTGTGTGATTTTCTTTTTTCTTATAAACAACCCTTTTAGATTTATTTTCATTGTTGTTAGGTGATTTTCTATTTGTTAATATGGTACTTACAAGACAACAATCCCATATCCATATTTTAGAAAACATGTCTAGTCCATTCTAACAATCCACACCACAATAACATCAAACCTTACCAAAATCTCAAACCCAACTAGACGAATCCTAACAACTCATTGATCAACACCAAGAAGTTTTATCAACACCCCATCCTAAAAATAAAAAATAATGATTGATAACATTGAATTTTCCATTGATAACACTCAAGCATGTCTTCAGAATTCTTGGTGTTCATTTCATGAATGATAAAATGTTACCTCACCCCACTTGAAGATTAAGAACAACCACATTTTCCTAGTAGCTAATCTTCTTCATCTGAGATTCCAAAACCTTTCAGTCCCCATTACTTTGATAGTGGGGATCCTATGTTTTCAGAAATATTAGATTCAAACCCCATAGCCCTTAATGCTTACCTTGCAGCTAGGGGTGTTCATCTTCAGCCATCATTACCCAAACCACAACCTTATGTGCTTGATCCCTCATGTGGTTTCTCCCACCTCATTAATCCTAACCAAGAACCTGTAATTCAGAAAATCTATCCTTATCCCCCTAGTAACTAGCCAGAAACATCCAAAGTTGTGTACTTTGTTCTTATTCTTGATCTTAATGTAATCTCCTCATAAGACACAACCACTCAATAACCCACATCTTCACTTGATCCATCTACTATCTCTACACCACTTCAAAACAATGTGTGTACCTCTTCATCCTCACACCCCTCTAGCTTCCTCTTCTATTCAAACACCCCTCGTAAGTTTTATCACTATCACTATCAACATATCTTAGCCACCACATTCCCAAGAAAATACGCTACCTCTCCAAAACATTACCATGTCTATCCCCACATCCACACCTTTAATCAATACTACTGCTATTACCAGTACTCACCCAAATTCACAAAAATCTTCTACCCCCCTTATTTCACAACATATACCTCAACCATCACAACCAATCACTTCCTCCCAATCTATACCACAACAATCATAATCAATTCCTTTCCAAAACATTCTATAGTAATCAAAATACTTTTTCGGCACCTCTATTCCTTTTCAACAATCATCCCCTTATTCACAACCCCTCATTCACAATTCCATCCCTTTTTAAAACATACCTCAACAATACAACACCCCTTAAACACATCCATTCCTATCCAGTATCAGTATATCCAACCATCATAACCCCTAGTATCATAACCCACTCACAATATCCCTACAAACATTCCTCAACAAAACTTTCCATTCCAACAATACACCCCTCAACAGTATCAATCATACCAACAACATAATCAATATCCATTTAACCAACAAAGCTCCCTCATAAAGTACACAAAAATCATTACAAATAGACCCTATTCAAATTTTAATGAATAGTATATCGAGTCTTGAAGCTGCTTCCATGGGCCCTAAGAACACACTCTCATACAAACATATATGTAATGAACCTATTCACCCATATATACCTTATAAATCTTATCCACCTCACTGGGAACTTCTAAAATTTATCAAATTTAATAGTAAAAGAGGATCCCCAACAACACATCCAAGATTTCTGCCATGCTTGTTATCTTATAGCCTATGATCAAGATCTGATGCTTAGGAAATTCCCTATGTCTCTAGTTGGTCTTTCCTTAGACTGGTATAACAATGTCCTAGAATATTCTCTTTTCTCATTTACACATCTTTCCCAACTCTTTCTGGAACACTTTTCTATCAACATCACCCATAAAATCACCATTACCAAAATTTATGCTATTAAACAGTTTGAGGATGAATCAAATGTAGACTTTGTTTCCCGCTGGAGGGGTATAATCAATCAAATTTCATTCTCACTCCCACAAACAAAATTAATCAAATTATTCTCCCATTCATACGTTAAACATATCTCATCAACACTATAAATTCAATCATTTTAAGCATTTGATGAATCTTTCACCATGTCAAGTAAGCTTGAGCTATGAGCCCTTGAAGAATGTAGATTCAAAATCAGACCAAAGAAACCTAAATCAAAATTATCATCAAAACCATCTTCCAATTTAGATAAATCCAAGTTATCAGAAAACATCGTAGTATTCAAATTCACCTCTAAGGAACATTTGACCACTGAACGCTCTTGACATCAACATAATTATACACCCATTGGAGAAAATTATAGTGCATTTTTCAAAAAACTCATTGTCGCTAACATGATTTCTCTTCCACCCATTCGACCTATTGACACATTTGTTTCTAAACCCTCTTGGTATAGGGATAATGATTATTGTGAATACCACAAAGTTAAGGGTCATGACATTGAAAGGTGTCATTCATTCCATAATGTCCTTCAAGATCTGATCGATAAGGGTGAGCTACATTTAGATAATCCTAATGCACCCCAAAATCAGAACCTTAATGTATTTAAACAACCATTTCCCAATCATTCTCCATCAAGTAGTCATCCAAAAACCAACAATGTACAATCCCACCACACTATAAACACCATAAGAAACATTACCTATCACCGAATCCATGCCCATATATTCTAGTGGTACCCCTAAATCAACATCCGAAAAACAATTAGAAACACCCCCACAACCTGCTATTGAAGACAAATATCCTGCATCTGAAGTTTTCACCTCTTCACCAACCCCATCCAAGCTCCCTTCATAAACACCTCCAAAGTAGCTACTCAACCAAATAATGAAATGTGCGTATGATAACTTCGCAATGCACTCTAACCTACATAACCTCTAAAAGATTATTCCACTTCCATCTAAAAAGGTTACAATCATATCTCAAAATTACACCATGTAAAAATCAAAGTATCAACCATCTATTTTGGGTCCACACCCTTCGTCTAAATCACCCATCATTATACACACCTTTAAAAGATATCCATTTACAAAAGACTAAAATTAAAGCCATGTATCCTATGAATACTAAACCTAGTGAGCTACCATCACCATCAACATCCACATCTAAAGGCTATTATGTGATAACTCTAGGAAAATTACTTCAACAAAATCTTGTAGTATGGTCCCCTCTCAAACCATCCAACTATCAAGGCTGGAAACCATCCTGGTATAACTTTAAAGCTTCCTGCGACTATCATTAGACACCAGGACATTATGTATTATATTGTAAATCCTTTCAATCAATCATTGAGAAACATAAAAGTAAAGGCCTTCTTACTTCAGAATCATATGAATCCATAAAACCTCACACAACACCTACATCTACATCCTTGTCCACGTCGAAGACATCATCTAAAAATATTCTTACCCATCAAGTTGATGATGTCCATATCACCACATGCTCACATGCCCATAATCCTAATCCATCCAAACAAAATAAAGCCTAGATGTTTATTTCCATCCCTCTACCTCCTGAAATTTCCTCTTCTTTTGATAAAACTAAGGTTTCCATCTCTCTCACACCCAAATCATCTAATCAGAAAGCCAAAATCCATCCTCACCACTCCACCTTCTTCCTCTATGGTACAAAAGGTGGTCATCAAATAACTACACCAAGCTCCATTTAAAATGTCACTTTACGAGTTTGTTCAAACATCACCTTCTCATAAAAAATCTATGATTAAAGCCATGTAACCCATAACGATACCCACAGGTGATCCAACCCCTTTCAAAAACTTTGTAGGTGCCCTTAAATAATCCTCTATCATCTCTTTTGAATCTTCTGAAATACCATCACTTCGACTAGAGGATCATGATTTACCCCTCTTCACCACTGCTCAAATCAATGATGTCCTTGTCAAAAGGGTCATGGTTGATGGGTGCACTACTATCAACATCATTTCCTCCATTTCTTTCAATCAAATTAGATTGCCAAATATTTTCGTTTCCCAGACACCCATCTTACTTCGAGTTTTTAACGATACGATCACACTATGTACCATTATTCTACCCCTTAAAGTTGGCGTTAAAACCCTTCTAGAACTCTTCTACATCATAGAAGGAGAGTTCCAGTATAATATGATATTTGGAAGACTTTGGATATGCACCATGTTTTTTGTCCCCTCGACCCTTCACCATTGTGTTAAATATGAGCACGAAGGCCAGACATTCACAGTATCTATGGATTCTAATCCTTTTGCTGATTGTAATTTGACATACCATCCAAATGACATTCTCATACCAAAACAAAAATCATCCAATGAATCATATACCAGAACATCTATCCCATCATCCAAATTTCTAGATGACTCCTCCCTCAGAGATGTCATGGATCTTATTTCACTGGGGGAGTACTACCTCCTCATGCTTAATTCTCTACCTACACATAAAATGTATGGTATACCAGAAAAACAACCTATGTACGAGCCTGATGTTGGAGATATCATCTCTTATGGTTTTGTGTATTTGAAAACCAATCTCATTTATAGAGGAATCGATTGAACTTCATCACAATCCTTCAAACAACATCATGTCATGCCCTTTCATCAGATTTCCAATATTTATATAACCAAATTTTTTCTCACACATTTCTCAACCACTGTGCCTAGAAGGGTTTCATATTTTGGTGTTATGAACAAGGAATACATGACTTAATCATCCAACATTATCTTAAACCAAAAGAAAGATATGGTCTAGGATATGAGAGATCCACCACCGAATCATCTGAAGAAACCACATCCGTACATATCACAGAACTTGAATCATCATCATTCACTGAATCTCATGACCCCATGGATACTGATGACACCGTATCCATCCCACCTAAATTTTTTTTACTCAATACTATTTCATTAGGACCTTTAACTTTTAAATCCAAACACATCACTAAACAACTTCCTCTCATCTAGCTAGAGATAATTGAAGAATATTCATGCACCATCGATATCCTTCAATGTTGTGATGACCAATAAATCCTCTCCCATATGGGATAAGATGACCAATTCCTTCATAATACCTTTCCACCTAACACATAGACCATTCTTAAAGAATCCACCATCAAAATTAACTTAGGGACCACTCAATAACCCCGCATAATTAAGGTCACCCAATTGCTAAATCCACAAGAAATATATGATTTCACCTCTTTCTTATCCACGTATAGTCAAACCTTCACCTGGTCATATACTGATATGCCAAGTATCGATCCAAATATTGTTGTACACAACGTCGTCACCTATCCTAACACTAAACCTGTCAAACAGAAGCTCCGTAGGATGTATCCCTGTGTGGATATCCTTATCAAAGAAGAGCTACAACATCTTCTTTCTACTAATTTCATCATACTTATTAACTATCGACAATGGGTCTCTAACATTGTACTCGTAACCAAATACTCAGGCAAGTTACACATCTGTACTAATTTCCAGGATCTCAATCTTGCCTACCCTAAAGATGACTTCCCTCTTCCAAATATTGATCAACTAGTTGATTTAACAACTAGTTATGAAATGCTCTCCCTTATGGATGGATTTTATGGTTACAATCAAATTATTATCGCCACTTACAATCAACACAAGACATCCTTCATCACCTCTTGGGGGACCTTCTGCTACTGTGTTATTCCCTTTGGACTTAAAAATGCAGGAGCCACTTATCAACGTGTCAAGACATAAATATTCCATGACCTTATCCACAAATCTATAAAATACTATGTTTATGATCTCTTAGGAAAATATAAGCAACACAAAGATCATCTTGCCATTCTCGAATCAATATTTATCTGTATTATTCGATATTTTCTCCGTCTCAACCCCGGTAAGTTTGTTTTTGGTGTTCTCACCAGAAAAATCCTTGGGTTCATTGTATCTATCCAAGGTATCAAAGTTGACCCATCCAAAATCAAAGCGATCATTTGGATACCTCATCCATCCAATCTCAAATAGTTTGTAGTATTCAAGGTAAGTTGTAATCCATTTGGCATTTCATATCTCAATTATCTGATCATTTTCAATTGTTCCATCATCTCCTCCACAAGGATGTGGATTTTAGATGGGATCTTAACTGTCAAAAAACATTCAATGAACTTAAAAAATACATTTTTTCACCTCATGTACTTATACCACCTTGTGAGGGGGAACCCTTCCATCTTTATATATCCACCACATACCATTCTTTAGGAGCCAAGCTCACCCATCACGATGACCAAGGTCATGAACAAGCTTTCTATTACATCAGTCACACACTCCATGAATATGAAACCCATTACACTGAGGTTGAAAAGTTATGTTGTGTTCTGTACTTTGCGACCTCTAAACTATGAAAATATCTTCTCAATCATAAAACATACGTCATCACCTGCTTTAACCCACTCAAAACTATGCACTCTAAACTATATCATAGTGACCACGTAATTTAGTGGCTCATGCTTATGATCGAGTTGTTGGTATCTTGTATAAATGTAGATTTAACGACCTCTTATTAAGATGTCTTAAGTCTCACGAATCTATCAAAGCAATCTAAGAATTCCATGATGGTATATGTGGTGGACATTTCAATGGTAACGATTTAATTAAACGTGTCTTACGACTCAGCTATTACTGGCCCACTATTAATCAGGATTGTTGTGCATATGTTAAGAAGTTCGTCAAATGTCAACAACATTCTGATCTCATCTATGTTCCAAGTCAATCTCTACAGCCTGCTCACGATCTATGAACTTTCTCACAATGGGGGTTGGACCTCATTGGCACCATTAATCCCAAATCATCCCAACAACATCATTCCATTATAACAACTACTGAATATTTTACGAAATGGGTTGAGGTCATTCCCTTAAATTCAACTAAATCACAAACAATTGTCAATTTCATTTATCAATACATCATATGCCGCTTTGGTGTTCCTCGCAAGATTGTCATAGACAATGGAAAATCCCTAAACAAAGATATTAAGAAACTCTATAACACCTTTAACATTAAACTTATTTTTCATCACCATATTATCCATAAGAAAATGGGTAGGAAGAAACCTCTAATAAAATGCTTACTAAAATCCCCATGAAAATAGTAGATGACACAAGCAGGAATTGACATCTCCAAATCATGTTTTCTCTCCGGGATTATCGAAATAGCATCCGTACCCTTATAGGTGCTAAACCATTTTGACTATAAAAATGGCTCAGAGGTGGTTCTACCCCTTGAAGTTCAAATTCCATCACTCTGTATATCACTCGTAGATTTTATCCCTGATGAATAATATCAATAAGACCGTTTAGTATAATTAGAATTATTATATGAAAAATTCTTAATGGCCCTTGAACATCATCAAGTCTATCAATAATGTGTCAAATGTGAGTACAATAAACATGTAAAAGAATGTGACTTCAAAATTTGTGATCTTGTTCTCAAAGAAAATCAAAATGTCACTACTTTAGAATGGAGTAAACATGGAAAATTTTCCCCTAATTTGGATCGGTCCATATATCATTACTCACAAGTATGGGTTGGGATCGTATCGCTTAGCCTCCCTTAATGGTGAACCTAAAAAGGAACCTTTTAATTCCTTGCACTTTTGGACTTTCTACTGTTAGTTCTTGATCGTCATGAAAATAGTTATATCTAAGACCTTATCCCATCCTTAACTAGTCATCTTATCATTGTGATGATTCAAAAGTATGTGGTTTTCCATCACTATCCTCATAAACCTTAAATATGCGTACCACATATCTATTCATCGCATCTTTCACATGGAAAAGTTCCTCTTTAGTGGGAACCCCTCAATCATTACATCCACCAACCTATATACTAATTAAGAAATTGTCATGGGGCACGTATGTGTAGTCACGTACACATCTCTTTACCCTCCTTAAAATAATATACTAGGGTCTTACCCTCAGCGAAGTAAAGTCAAAAGAATATATGGATGATCCTTATCAAAAATTCAAAAATAATAGACTGATCCCTCAAAGGAAAACTATTCAAAATGATATGTAAAATATTATCAAAAGTAAAAGTAGACTGATCCCTAGGAGGACAGCTACCAATAAAAATATAGACCAGTGCCTCAAAGGATGACTATCTGTATAAATCGAAAATCAAAATTATAGATCACTCCCGCGAAGAATGGATACCTATGTAAAAAGGAATCCCACATCGATCAACCTTTAAAAAATCAAAATATCAAAAGCATCCTACAAAATATTCCCACGTCGACTAGCTTTCCCATCCTAGAAAACTGTTAGATTTAGCAGGGGATAAATAATCAATAGATTGCATATCTACCATTAAATCTGAAGATTATACATTATGATATGTAGTCGATTAGACACATAAATAACATAGAAATAGATAGTGAATGTAGAGCTTAATGATCTAGAGCTTGAAAGTAAATAATGAACAAGAGTAGAGACATATAACACCAGATTTAAGTGGAGAAACCAGAAGGAAAAACTCCACTGGTAAAGCACTATCTTTATTAAGAATTCAACACAGGTTTATCCCAACACTTCCACTTCCAGTTCATAGTCATTCACAATGTTTGCTCAACTATTTCTTGATTAGATCATATAATGATCATTGACTGTATCTTATAATAAGATCTCATTATTTTTAAGTCAGTCTATGTATGCAATGGAAAGTTGCAAA
This sequence comes from Taxus chinensis, assembly GCA_019776745.2. Lineage (NCBI taxonomy): Eukaryota > Viridiplantae > Streptophyta > Pinopsida > Cupressales > Taxaceae > Taxus > Taxus chinensis. The sequence goes on from CM034153.1 coordinate 230,087,101, forward strand.
AGTCATGGAATGAGGCTAAATAACCTCAAATATTTGCTAACTCATCCATGCACCATGAGATAAGAGCTAAACAAGAGTTAATCCTATACCTACATCATAAATTTGACTAGCATATATACTATTCTCTACTCTTTAGATTACTTAATTAAGAAATTGAACCTAATAAGATCAACTTAGCAATCAAAGGGGTAATTATTTGTTTATGGTTTTCAAGCTTTCAAGAATAGAGTCTCAACATTAATGGCTTCAAGTCCAATGGTTCTCTCCATATTACTCAAAACTTGGATTATGGAGTGGATGGATGTAATATGAAGGAGTTATCTCAACAATGGAGGTAGTGAGCCTAAGATCTAAATGTTCTAATTACCTTAAAGCTAATCACGAATGAGATTTCTAATGCCTTTCCAAAGTGCTTGAGAGAGAAGGACTTGTGTTATGTGAAGCTGTAAGTTTTAGATGGGAGGAGCTTACCCTTTTATTTATAGTTTTTCACTTGAGAAGATTTTGGAATTTGGGTGCATGTGGGACTAAAGCTCAAAAATACACTTTTAGATTAGATTAGGATAAACATCATTTAGGCTTAGTTAATCTTGGTTTAGGCTAGTTAACTAGGGTTTAGGCTAGTTAGTTAGGGTTTAGGCTAGTTAAACTTTGATTAGCAAGTGATTAGAGACTCATTGATAGAGTTGGAGGGGTCAAGATAACCAATTGTGACTAATAGATAGCCTATGAAGTCAATAGAAGTGGTCTAGAGAGAACTAGGGAGGTTCTGAATGGTCAAAAGGAGGAATGTTTAGCTAATAAGAGAGATATTAGCCAAATAAGCTGATTATAGGAGGAATATGACTGAGAAGGTGTCGTAAATGGGCATCCAAGAGTGGAGCAAAGAAGGGTTGATTAACGAAGTGTCATTAATTGGTTGAATTGGATGAAATGCTAAGTGTAAGCATGTTTTAGGTGTCTACATTTTCCCCTCTTTGAGGTGGCGTAAGTGACGTCACTTCAAAGAAAGTAGACAAGCATAAACAAGTAGAAAATTTTGAAGGGATAGAAGAAAAATGAGTAGAATGGAGGATGCCCCCTTGATTTTCGATGGGGTGATAGAAGAACTCGATTGACGATTGAAAATATGATAGAAAGAGAACAGAAGAAATAATAGTGTGAAGAAGAAGACAAGGGATATAGAAGAAAAATGAGTATGAGGAAGAGGGAATGAGCTAACATCCATCCAATACCTTTTAAACGACTTTATTTTTCATCATATTGCTAATGATCTTCATCATTGGTCCTTATTAAAAAGAATGAACAAAAGTGTAGTATGACATGAAAAGCCATATACAAACAAATGTCCATTGCTAAAAAACACAAACTCCATGCAACATACAAAATGCAATGCAATACGAGAAAGTAAAATATGCCTAACTCCATGCAACATACATAATGCAATGCAATACGAGAAAGTAAACAAGCTAACCTAACAGATAAACAAGTACCATGTTTTTGTTATCAAGCTTCAGTTCAAACCTATTTGCAAATTAATGACAAGGGTTAATGATGGTGCCCCAAGAAAGGATACATGCAAGGGGAATAATGGAGGACACTTGGGTCCTAATGAAAAAGAAATGTGCACTACGAAATAGTACCAGACAACTCGTTGTGCCCTCAGAGTACAGATGAAGTAAGAAGCTTAGCTTTTGTTGATGGAGGTAGATCAAGATGATCCGCGAGTCGTGCACATGAACAAGTGAGAACCAAAGAGCGACATTTTGTAGGATGATTTTCAATTTTTAGAAGTTTTCTTAAACATATTTGAATGTTTTTGATGATTCTGAAAGTTTTCTGAAACTATGTATAGGAAGACAAGGAAGCGTGGATGCCCCTAGCGATAGATGGGATGTACAAGGGCATAAGGCCACGTGCGTACGAGAAAGGTGAAGATGCAAAAATGCCCCAATGATTAGGTGGGAGTATTCAAAGGAAAACTCTTCACAGGTAGAAGCGGGACCCAAGGCCATTATGGATAGGTTCAACATGATGATGAACATAAACCGATCAAGTGTTGGGAAGAAGCAAGGATGCCCCCTAGCGTAAGTTGGCCTAAAAGCACATGATAGAAAGGAAGGAGAAGATTATTTTTGTGAAAGGGGAAAAAGGTTTCTGAAAACATGGCATAAAGGAAATACCATACACATGGATGTTATGAAAAAAGTAGAAGAACGATGTGAATGTTATGAATGTAGCTTAGAAGCCTCGCGATGAATAAGTGATTAGCCAAAGGCACAAATCATGAGATGAGATAAGGACTAAAGCAAGAGTGTGAACAAGGTCTAAAAAAGACACTTGGTAACATACTAATCCTACCTACTCATAGAGATCTAGTGTGTGCACGTGGAGATTAATTACCTCTCGAAGGGAATATTTAACAGAAAACAAGTGAAAACACCCTAGCCAATGTGTAGGAAAGATTTATTTTGAAAGGTGATTTTGTGAATGAAGTGTGGAAGGATAGCCGTACATTGCTCCACTACCAGCCAAACGTCCATAGCCCCGATGGAGATGTATTTTATTCTAATCACAACATTGCTCTACTTTCATTCAGGTGTCCATAGCCCCAATAGAGATTATTGGAAATACCCCAAGAGAGAGTAATATATCAATTTGAGTTTTCTTTGTATCTTTGTGCTTTTGAATTATTTGATTGAATTTTATTCTTTTTCTTTCTGAAAACTTATTTCAGCTCTCTTGTTTGACAAGGGGTTAAGAACCACTGATGGCTTTATGAAAGGAGGTGGAAGTGATTATGATGATGACATTGGCTAGTGTAAAACAAATATGTCCAAAAGTTTTTCAACAAGTTTATTAGATGTTGAATGTGATAGGATCTCTAAGAGGTCAGTCATTCTTTAATTTACCAAGGTGATAAAAGATCAGGGTCAAATGGATACCATAGAGATAAATGTCACAAAATATGTGTAAAAAGGATAACCAAAATATCACCCAAGGGATGAAAATTGAAGGAAGACTTGCAGAATAATGATAAGAAAGGGAAGAAAGAAACATCCATGTGTACGTAATACCTTATTGCAATGTTTGATCTTTGTACCTTTGATTTTTGCCTTGTGTTTTCTCAATGTTTTTTGTATTTTTGAATTGTTTTAATTTTTAGATTTTTGATAGTTTTAGAAAGTTGGGACCAACAAAGTCACTCTGTGTGGTAAGATCCAACAATGATTTCTGTGAATTCCTTGATAAGGGAGACTAGGCGTGTTTGTTTATCAAGCATAATATTTTCTCCAATCTCGATGATCATGGTGAGCTCGTACTCAACAAATGACTGTGATTTATCTTGAAACATGGATTTTGTATGTGGGATCTTGAGTTCCCTATCCAAAGGTTTATGCACTTTGTGCCATACTTGATGGTTACGTTGATGTGCGTTCTTGAATCGTGCTTGATTTACAATTTTGAGATTGTTTCGAGTTGTTGGGAGGATTTCAAGCTCTTAGAAGTTTTTAACTGAGCTTGATAATGAAACTGTTTGGGTTTCTTATAAGATGATGTGTGAATTTTCTGATCTCGAGAAGGAGAAGAAAGTGAACGTGGATGTTTATAACTGATGTGAGAAATGACCGTGGGCTTGCCACAACCATTGATAGAAGAAAGATGTGATGGATGAAAAGGATATGGTCCAAGAATTGAAGAGGATGGGATACCAAGAGGTGAGCCAATTATAGAAGATGATGAAGGGATTCCAATATATGCCCCTAAGATGGAAGAAATTGGGCTACAAGGACATGGGCCAAGAATAGAAGATGAACAAGGGACTACTAGAATGTGGCCCAAGTATAGATGAGGAGGGACTACTCAGGAGATGCATCCCATAGATAGAAGAGGATGAAGGGATACTAGGACGTGCCCCAAGAATAGAAGGTAATGGGCTACCAATTTGGTACTGAACCACAAGTAGAACATGGAGGGCTACTATTAATGTGGCCCTAGGATAGAAGCTCAGACATATGGGCTACTCAGTAGTGACCAATATAAAGAAGACTACTTTTGAAAATGAGGAAGTCATACATAACAACTGACCCGTAATGATAAGATATGTCACGGCTACAATGCTAGAACCTGATAATCTCATATTGTTAGCCCAGGAATAATTATGGAATAGAAGAAGGCAATTTCCATGACAACATAATCCTATAATCTAATTATGATAAAATGTGGGTAAAATTCCTAACATTCTCCCCAATAGTGTGAACGTATGGTTCAAAACCTATCCTTGCTTGCAATTGTACTTGGATAACATCATGACTCTGGTGATTTTCATTCAGGATGAGAAACCTCATGGTAGATGGTTTTGCAAATTGTTTGATCCATACAAGGTTGAATAGAATGGTGGTTATGATAATTGGGAAACCACAAACCACAAAGTGATAGGTTTTGCAAATGGATTATCAAGAGACTCAGTAGGATTGGTGGTTTAGCTATTGGTCCCAAACCACAAATGATTTAGGATTTTCAAGTGTTTACCTTTCAGAACCACGATGCAATGTAGGAGATGAAAATAGGATCACATTCTCATCCCTCGAAGACAGTTGTCTCACATGCAGGAGTTAACATAGGAAATTTACTAAATCTGTTGTGGAACTGGAATTCACTAAAATCAAACTGGTCATTGGGATGAAAGCTGAATGGGGTTCCTCAAAGTTGGCGACTTGATCGAGAGGCGCTGATCGAACCAAATTAGTTGACATCAACAAAGCTTGGAGTCACACGAGAAATCTTCAAAGGATGAATCATCATTAACTGATTTGGAATAATTTTTCCGTACAAAGGATGGTCTTTGATGACTAGCTGATTCAACCTTTTTGATCTTTTAGAGTATCCAAAAATTCATGCTCACCTTCGATATCCTTCTTCTAAGATTTAGAGCTGGAATTTTCTTGATCTTTGGTAGTTATGATCTGAATCAGAAGATGGAAGAGTGGGGAACTCATGAATAATACATTGGATCAAAAGCTTTTCAAACCATACCACTGACTATGAGGTGAAGGTGGAACAGGATACCCATTTGGGCACCCTTTTTTGACAGAACCATTATTGACTTTAGACAGTTGACAATGGGAATCGACACTGATAATGACTAAATTGCTAAACGTTGGACATCATATTGTCGTAAGTGTGAGACTATATTGAAATAATCTGTCAAAATTGGACATCATTTTAGCAAGAATTTCTTTTAAGATAGTTGATGGGACATACTTCAAAGGAAAACAGTGGTAATTAAGAATGTAATATTCAGGGTAGCATTTTACACATCCAACACAAAGACTTAAGTATTGATATAACTTTGCGTGATTTTCAAATAAGGTTAACTAGTAGACATTTTGGATTTAAACAATATCGATGAGATAATAATAGGGATTATCCTAGAAAATAAGATTTTCATAAGACTGATATAATCGATCAAAACAATCCATGTCAAGCATCTATAACAATACTATTAGCCAATAACAAGGAATGACTAACAACCATATGCAAATGCATTGCATAGAGATAGTTCTATTGCTAAAGATGAGCAAAACTAATGTCAAAATTTATGTAATATCGACAATAAACAAGAGTGTAAATATTAACTGGTATTGGCTAAATTTGATGGAACGGAATGAAGATTGGTCCAAGCCTTGATCTCAGATGATAATAGTACTCCACGACTGAGATAACCAAATTTGACAGAAGTACGCCTAAAATACTATTTTGTGAAATCCATCGAATAATCCATAGTTGATTCAATACATTACATTCAATTAGCTTGACTGTATTCAACATGCAAATCATGTACATAGAATCGATGGAAAGTGCAACTTTACTACCTAAATTAGTTGGATGAAGGAATTCTTACCCACTGACGTAACACTAGTAGGTTAAATTCTGGCAAAGGGACTATTAAGCTACACGTCCACATAACGCAAGATGGATAACTTCAACTTCTTCTAGTTGTAAGCTAACTGATTCCATACAGGACTAAGTATCTTTTCTTTGAGAGCTAAATACCCTACAAATTAGTGCTAACACAACTGACGAGCTATGCTAATAAATGGTATAAAAGGATACAACTAATAACTCTCTCACTGAACACCCTGTAAGAATAGCTTAATGGTCGAAAGATAAGCTTTGGAGTCCTAGGCATTAATGCCTGATTTGGTACCCACGTACAACAACTAAGGATCAATGGACACTCTAGCTTCGTACCTGGAACTAGTCAATATTTTAATATAGAGAGAGTTTTATACCTTGTCTCCATGATATCCTGTATGGAAGCTCGGCTTTATTCCACTGGGACGTCATGGCATTTGAAGAATGGTGTGTACTATGGTTTAAATGCACATGGCCATGAATATAGAACTCATATGTAACCTGACACTCGCCCTTAATCACCTTAAAATCTGCTAATGCAAGGAGACTGGGATGAACACTATGTCGAAATTGATAAACAAACATGAAACATAAGAACTTATATAATCATGTGTGCTCAAGATACCAAAACTTAACCATTTGGTAGCAAGAATTACATGTACGATCTAAATAAATATGGATTAATGTCTAATATTTCTGAAAATATTTGGCTAATATAGGCAAGGAAATGAAACTTGAAGAAGCAGTATCCTAGAACCATACCCTCCCAACTAAAGAACTTGGCTTGATAACAGATTTATGGGTAGTCAAAAAAACTACTCGAACATGACATAACTATATTGTGGGCTCCAATATATTATAGCTCCCCCAGAAAGAGACTATCAACTCAACATAATTAGGAATCTAAGTGTTTATAATAATGTAGCATCCAATAAAATCTCCTAACAATAGAGATACCAAGAGTGTGACCCATAGATACAATGTAGAAAATGGAGGTGTCAACTGCTACATCCAGGATGTGACCGTCCAAGATAGAAGAAACTGATGGGCTACTCAGTAGTGACCCAAGGAAATATTTTGATTGAGGAATGGTGATAGATAATGAATGATTTGGAAATGAGAAGATAGGCCAAGGATCAATGCTAGACCCTAGAAAATATCATCATGCTCAGAAGGAAGGTGAAGATGGAATAATAGAAGAAGAATCAAGTTCCATGAGCCTAGAAGGATCTTTCTTCTAAATTCTATTAAAATGAATCAACTTTTTACACGTCCCCAAATACTATAAGCGTATTGAGTTCTAGAAATAATCCTTGTTTTTCAATCCTCTGAAGGGATATCATCATGTAGTCTGATTTTTCCTTCATTATGAGAGAAATCAATTAGTATGAGAGTTGTTGTTCTTTAGCCATAGAAGGTTGAATAGAAGAAACAAGTCTGATAAATGGGAAAGATTGATTGACAGAAGAAGATGACCCAAGAGAGGAAGTAGGGTTGGTAGTAGGCGTATCATGAATGGATGAATTAGATTCAAACTTAGATCATTTTTCTAGAAGACAACCTAATGTGGGAGAGAAAATAGGATCACATAGCCATTCATTAAGTTACGACGTAAAATTTGAATTGGATGATTGACTAGAGGGATTTGAGTCATGGAACTCTTCAACGGAGGAAGAGGTCAAATCTGAGACAACTGGATGAAGGAGGTACCTCCAAAGAAAGGGAGGACCGTGACTCAAGAACCTAAATTAGATGTTCGATCGATGGACGCTTGGAGTCCACATGAGTCTTCAAAGGAGGAAGACATCATTGAGGTGATTTGGAATAAAGGTCCTATGAAGGAAGGGACTACACCGTGATTCAATAATTGATCTAGGGGTATCCATACAATAGTTGGGATCTGAGTCTTCAGAAGAAGAGTGGGAATCTGAATGGTAGTTTGGATCTGAATCGGATGAAGCATGGGAGGAACCTGAATAATAATTTGGATTAGAAGAATCCACACCATACCACCGACTATGAGATGAAGGTGGGGAATAGGGTACCTGATTGGGCCCTCTAGCATGAAGAACCAAATGAGGTTTAGTTTTAATGGGAATCTTTGATTTGAATGCCTAAATCTAGGTTCTGTATTGTTGTAAATGTGAGAAACCAGCTGTGATAGTCAGTCATTTTAAGCACAAATGTATATTTCTAGATAGTGTGATGGAACTCCATCAAAGGGAAGGAAGTGACATGTCGATTCAGGGAAACATAATGACATCCAACTAGACATTTTGTAAGTATTGATATGCGTGTGTGATTTTCTGAAGAAGGTCTAAGGAAAATAGATATTAGTGATGAAGCAATATCGATGAGATCAAAAGGGATTTTCCTAGAAAATAAGTTTTCTGGATGAATAATCACAAGGAACAATCATGCAAGTGTGAAACACAAAGCCAATCAATAAGGAAATACACCCTATACAAATGCATGTGCAAAGTGATAGTTTGATGCAAAGATGATTAACACAATGTCAATAATTACGTCAAGCTAAAAATTAACAAGGCATAAATATTAACAAAGGGTAGACGTGACTCCCAATCAAAGGATACCATGAAAATGTGTTCAACAACCAACAAGGCCTAAATGTTAAAGGGTGAGGATTACAAATGTAAGCCACGTAACCACACCAATTGGACACGTCTAATCAAGCTTCATGAAGAAGTGAGATATTAGTGCCAAAGTGGTATCGAAATGACACAAAAAAAAGTAAGTGACACTCTTTCAATATTTTGGACAATGTTTGATGTCAAACTAAGTCAAAGTATACTAAGGATGTGCTAAAATGTGGGCAGTGTAACACCACAATGAAGATACTTAGATCACATTTATGAAAAACATGACATAAGTATCTTAATTGTGTTGAGACAATGCAAATAAGGTAACACATCAAAGGGAGATCAAATGATGAATCAATCCTAACTATGATGATGATCTTGAAATCAAGATCAAGTGGCCATCAAAGATATAAGGATGCATCCATGCACTTTAGACGTTTAACAACTCAACCACAAACATGGATGAGCGTAAATGGACAAAAAAAGTGGTGAACATTATCTATGAAAACACTCCGAAAGATTCCTTCTCTTGTCACAAATGGGAAACAAGAATGCAAAGGTGTAGATCAAAATATGAAAATAAACTAAGCACCACTTGGGTCAGAGTTTCACCTCATTTGAAGACGAGAAAGAAACCAAGCTAAGTGAAACGTCATTTAATTTCATGATGAGATACACTTAGATCTAACTTAAATGGATTCGTTACCGTGTTCCAAAAACAAGGTTTTGAATCCAAAAAAATTATCACTTTTTGATGGAAAAGACGTGATAATGGACTAGTAAAGTGGGATCCTTGACAGAATGGCTTCCTTAATAAGATCTCTCAACTAGGTGTCACAAAGTTATCTTAAGTGAGCAAGATCGATTTACCCAAAGATTCACAATGAACTAATTTTGGAGTATCTCGACTTTACTTTACCCCCTTCTGATATAATGAGAAACTAGTGCGTTTAGTTGTACCATCACTGGGGTCGCCATATGGATGACTTGTGACTCTAACTCACAATGTAAAACTAATCAAGTGGGTAAGCAGAGAGCTTCCTGTTTCATCAATGAGGTTACTACAGTGGTGGATTACTTTAGGTTCCTAGAACCACCCCCATTTTTGTAGCTTAAGGCGTTATGCCAAAGGGGTTATGTTCCAATTGAGTGGATAAGGACGTACACTTTTCCGAAACCTACAATAGAGTGTGATGTGGAATGGTGTTTTCTTTATCTTTTTAACTTAAATGTGGTTTTAAGTAGCGCACCATTTGGCAACCTGCATGAAAACACATGTATTAGAAGGTTTTTATTGTTTGGTTTTGACATATTTCTTTGAAAAATGATTTAGGTCCTACATACCAAGGTTAGTAATTTTCCAAAATGTCATACTAAGGAGATAAGATGTTGTTTTTGATTTCCCAGATCATCTGAAGACTCAAGGAAAGAGCATACGCAACAAGGTATCTCACTCAAATTTTGTAATAAATGGAAAATTCCTAAGTACAATGTGAAAAGGAGTTATTTTTAACCAACTTTGAAATGCTAAGTAAACCATTTTGCAAGTATGAAGAAAGTGGTGAAACATTTCTGATTCCCAAGATCACCTAGAAAGGCACGCGAGAAGAGCATATGCATTTCAAACTTTCACAAATAAAGATAAACGTTTTTTAAAAAGTTAGTACAAAATAACTTAATGAAGAGGAAACTTGTAAACCACTGTTAGAACCTTGCAAAAGTTAGAAAATGAAGAAAATCGTAAAATTCTAGAAATCTATTTTTAGCAGTTTTTAATAGTTTTAGTATTTTGCATTTTTGGAGGTCTCTGGGGCACTTTGGGAGTTTTTGTGATAGAAGTAACTATACCAAAGGTATATTAATTTATAAGTTCCCTATCAAATTATGCTTTTTTCTCTTTCTAACGCATATTTAAACTCTGAAAACGCGTTAACGAGTCAAAAGATATGATCAAAACAAGGAGTACATTAAAAATAAAATGAATGAATCTAGACTACACAGAGACACCTACACACCTAGAATGACGCATACATGCCCTAGCCAATGGATACACTGCCTTGAAAAACGTACACATGCAAGGTAAAAACTAACAAAAGGGGGATAACACCTATACGTGGGCTAACTGATAGGTACGCTAGGGCTTCTGACGCAGACACGCCCTAACTCAACGGATACGCCGACAAACTCAAAAACTAGTAAAAAACACAATATACCAAAAAAACACAGATGGTTCTAGAGATGCAGACAATGTTTACAACTTGGTGGACAGCTTATGGTTCAATGGAGATGTGGCAAGCATAAAAAGAAAATTTCAATTTTTTACACAGTGGGGTTATTTACCAGACGCTTCCAAATAGACAAGTACGCTCGACCTAGCCAACATAAGATGCCCACCTGTCGATGAAGACATGAGAGTCTAAATATGCTTTCAATTGTGAGTACATGCCGAAAAAATTAAGCTCTCAATTCAACACCTGCGTTATGGTTTTGACATGGATACACGCCCCATTAAGACACCTACGTGTTCCCCATGAAAAACCTGCAAAAAACACACGGATTTTGGAATTTTTCAAAAGCTGACAGGTTTTTTGTCAGTTAGAGAAAGTTCCCTATTTCTAACCTTAACCCACAAAATACTATGCAAATGAAGCTGTACATTTAACTAGTGTTAGAAACATGGGAAACAAGTAAATAACAAGCTAATTTTTATCTAAAAAAGATGAAAATGGGTTAGAAAAGCTTGAAAAAGACCTCCATTAATGGAGTATGGACATAAGTGTCCCATTGGGCATGCCAAATGTATGTAATGGAAAGTTGCAAAAGCTATGGAATGAGGCTAAATAACCTCAAAGCTTTGCTAACTCAACTATGCACCATGAGATAAGAGCTAAACAAGATAAAATAACATGAAAGCATTATAACTTTGACAAAAACATATAAAAAATAACATAATATACTACTCTCTACTCCTTGAGAATACTTAATGAAATTGAACCTAGTAAGATTCTAAGAAATCAAATTATGTATGTTGTTTACTCCTAAACATAGTGAAGAATGGATCTCTCCAAGTTGGCTACATGGCCAATAGATCTTCCCTATGCTAACTCAATATTTGGAATGGATTGATGCAAGATGGAGGAGCTCTCAACAATGGAGTATGGCCAAGATCCAAATGTTCTATAGCTTAAAGCTATCACAAATGGTTTATAATGCCTTTCTAAAGTGCTTGAGAGAGAAATAATTGTGAGTGAAGTTGTAAGGTTGAGAGGTAAGGGTGACCCTTCCATTTATAATTTTCCAAATGGAAGAGTTTGGAATTTGGGACTGCATGCTGGGACTAAATCACTTTTATATTAGATTAGGATAAACATGCTTTAGCCTTAGTTAAGCTTGGTTTAGGCTAGTTAACTAGGGTTTAGGCTAGTTAAACTTGATTAGCAAGTGATTAGAGACTCATTGAGAGTTGGGAGGGGTCTGGATATCCAATTGTGACTGATAGATAGCCTAAGAAGCTAATAGAAGTGGTCTAGAGAGAACTAGGGAGGTTGTGAATGTCGAAAGGAGGAATGTTTAGCTAATAAGAGAGATATTAGCTGAATAAGCTGATTATAGGAGGAATATGACCAAGAAGGTGTCGTGAATGGGAATCCAAGAATGGATCAAAGAATGGGGAATTAATGAAGTGTCGTTAACTTCCTAGAATTAGATGAAATGCTAAGTGTATAACAGCTTGCATAAGTATCTACAGTCTATAGATCGATTGGTCTATGAAAAATAGTAGCAAAATCTAGATTAGCTAACAGTCCAATACCGATGAGGGATCATCCTATTTATATTAGGATGGGTCAAGCGGCCGATATTGCTTCACTCTTTAATGTGAAAGACCTTCACAATAAATAATTCTTAAAAATAATTTACATTTAATGTTGGGTCATACTGTAGTGGTTGATCCCACTTGACATTATCACCCCAACAATCCCCCTTAATGTTAAGTGGGAAGACAAATCAAACAAGCTAGAATTACATTTTTATACAAAAATATTTATAGACCTTGAATCAGTGATTCAAGCTAGCATGCCAACAAGGGAAATCCATAGATCTTCCCATACAAAAATTATTAAGACCAGTGTCTTTACATTTGAAGAATTACATCAGACTATGGAGCCTTTTATAAAGGGTAAGGAATACCCATGACTAAAGCTTCACTGAGATTTACAAAGTAACTTCACACAATGTGACACATTTACTTATTACAAACATAAGGAAGTATTGGAAGATTTCAACAGGAAGTTAAGAGTTGGCACTATCATGCACACTTCCCCTCAAGGGTAAATATGATAGGACCAACAAGGCATGGAATTTGTAAAACTTGACAGAACACAGTGGTTTTGTGAAGATATTTGCAACTTGATCTTCAGTTGAAAAGAACTTGATATCAATATCACCATTCAGGACTTTCTCTCTAATGGAGTGCATATGAACTTCAATGTGCTTGGTCCTTTGGTGTTGAACTATATTCTTTGCAAGAACAATGCAGCTATAATTGTAACATAGAAGATTAGTACTCTCTTTGAAATCCATGTGTAACTCATCCAACAACATTTTTAGTCACATAGATTCTTTAGCAACTTCCATAGAACTTATATACTCTACCTCAGTAGAAGAGACAGACAATGTTTGTCTCTTTTTACTACTCCAAGTCATGACACTTGCACCAATTTTGAAAATATATCCAAAAGTAAAATTTCTATCTATAATATCACTAGCGTGATCAGAGTCAAAATAACCAAATAATTATGCATCATTACAAGGAGAATAATAAAGACCATAATTGTCTGTTCCTTTAATATATATCAAAATCCTTGTTTCCATTTTCCAATGATCTTCATAAATATCTTTCATAAATATTGAAACTACTCCTAATGCATAAGAGATATCAGGTCTAGTAATAGTTAAGTATATTAAACTACCAACTAGCTGCCTATACATAGTAGGATCAAATTTAGCACAAGTTGGTTTATGATTTAACTTAACTCCAAATTCAATAGGAATTGCAAGAGGCTTACAATTAATCATGTTAAATATTCTAATCCAATTCCTAGCATACCGAGATTGAGATGAAACAATAGACTTATGAACTTTAAAAATAATCATGCTAAGAAAATTATTTAGCAAACCTAAATCAATCATTTCAAAACATTGTTTTAACCTTTCTTTGATTCTAACTATTAGATTTATATCACTACTAGTGATCAAAATATCACCAACATACAAGAAAATGATGATAATATGATTCTTTTCAACTTTAACAAAGAAATCATTATCAAAACAACATTTAGAAAAACCAAGATCTTGAAAGAAACTATTAATTTTAGCATACCAAGATCTAGGAGCTTTCTATAAAAAGACTTTTTGAGCTTACATACATAAATTTCCTTGTCAGGTACTTCAAATCCTTTAGGATTACTCATATATATTTCTTATTTTAAGTCACCATTTAAAAAATCATTTTTGACATCCATTTGGTGAATCTTTCAACCATAGTGGGTAGCCAATGCAAGAAGAACTCTTACAGTGCTCATCTTATCAATAAGAGAAATGGTATCAACATATTTAATACCCAGTTTCTGATCAAAACCACGAGCTACTAGCCTTGATTTTAATTTTTCAATCTCTCTTAGAGAGGTATATTTAATTTTGAACAACCAGCTAGATCCTACAATGCTTGTTTTAGAAGGAGGAGGGACTAGTTCCCAAGTGTCTTTTTTGATCAAAGAATTGTATTCATATTGCATAAATTTAATCCATGTAACATCTTAAGATTCTTCTTCAAAGGATTTTGCTTTTACCTCATAGAGGGTCATCAATGGATGATAAGTATTTTGACTTCTAGTTAATTTTGTAATATTATCAGGCCGAGAGTTTTGAACAAGATTTTTGGCCCATTTAGGAATCTTAGGTTACTAGACATTTTGGGATGAATCCCCCCTCAATCTCCATCATATATAGATCAGGATAATCAGCCTCTTAAACTTATGTTTCCATAATTTCATTAGGAGGATTATCATGATCTATCTCTATAACATCAGAGGAGGGTCCATTAGGATCGACAAAGAAATTTCTTTCTAAGACTTGAAAATTTTATGTTTTCAATAATGTCATACTTGAATGGATCATAGACTCTCAATCCTTTAGTTTTACAGCCATAAAAAACAAAAAGATAAGATAAATAGGTTGGATCAATATTCTTCCTTTATTCTTTTGGAATGAAGATGGAAGTAGGAATACCAAATATTCTTAGGTGAGAAATATTTGGTTTTTTTCTTTGTCCATACTTCATGAGGAGTAGCATGATGAATAATTTTTATAGGTAGTCTATTTAAAATATAGACAATAATTTTCTTACCTTCATACCATAAGAACTTAGGCACATTGGAAGCATGAATCATAATCCTAGCCATTTCTAAGATAGTCATATTTTTTCTTTCAGCAATGCCATTTTTGTGAGGAGAATAGGGAGTGGTAAATTCTCTTTGAATTCCACATGACACACAAAACTCATCAAATTTTTTGCTGACATACTCACCTCCATTATCAGTCCTAATTCTCTTAATTTTCAGCTTAGAAGAATTTTAAATTGGATCTTTAAATTCTTGAAATTCAGATAGGTTATCAGACTTATTTTTAATGAAATAAGACCGAGTCATCCTAGAATAATCATCAATAAAATATACAACATACAAGGACACCACTGAGAGAAGGAACCTCAAGTGGAACTCTCACATCACAATGAATTAGTTCTAGTAATTGAGAAGAATTTGGATCATGATGTTTGTGAAATGGTTGAGCTTATTACTTACCCCATAGGTAACTTTCAAAAGTCTCATGATCTGATTTTATTTTAGGAAGACCAACAACAAGGTTCAGTCTAGACATATCACACAAGAATTTTAAATTTACATGACCAAGTCTTTCATGCCATAGTTGAATATCATTCTTAGAAGAGGAAGAAAATCAAAAGACAAACACAAAACCATCAAATATAAACAAGCCATTTTTCTGAATTCCAGAAGCAATAACATTACTAAATTTATATTTTACATACCACTTATCTTGTAAAAAATAACTTTATAGTTTTCTTTGGTTAGTTGAGAGAAATACAAAATATTCTTTTTTTCAGTTTAGGGACATACAAGACATTCCTAATTAAACCATTAGACAACTTAACATTGCCACAACCTTCAGCTCTAATGATAGAGTTATCTCCTAGATAGATGTTCTCTTCACATTTGACCATATCTGAAAGGATATTAGAAATGCAAGTCATGTTCCTGGAGGCACCACTATCAAGAATCCATTCATTTTCATTTGAAGTTGAAAGGAAAGTATACAAAGCAATAGACTTCTCAGCCACATTTACTTGATTTTGCTTTTGATTTTTCTTAAAATTATTAGGCTTGCTGCTCATAGCATTCTTGACAGATTTGTTAATCTTGACTCTACAATTAGACTCTTTATGTCCAAATTTTCCACACTTATTACAAGTTCCATTAAAATTGACTTTAAATTTATGATTGTTCTTAACAGAATTAGTCTTAGGATTTGATTTAAATCTAGATATGATATTGGATTTCTGATTTGGATTGACATTAATCTTATTATAAGTAGGCTTATGATTATGAGAGAACAATGCTTGAGAAGCAATCTCTTTTGAATCAAAGTTCTCCATGACTCTTTCTTCTTGAATCAACAAAGAAGACAAGGTGTCTAGATCAGGCAGATCATTCTCATTTTGATATTTTGAATTAAGAATTGAGATGTAATGTCTATATTTTTCATGAATATTAATCTATATAATAAAATATAACAACTTATCTTGAAACAATTCATAGTTACATCCATCTAATTGAGCTTTTATGTTCTTAATTTTAGCTAAATAATTCACAATTTTCTCATCC
Organism: Taxus chinensis; assembly: GCA_019776745.2. Classification (NCBI taxonomy): domain Eukaryota; kingdom Viridiplantae; phylum Streptophyta; class Pinopsida; order Cupressales; family Taxaceae; genus Taxus; species Taxus chinensis. Next base: position 230,103,578 of record CM034153.1, read on the forward strand.
CCTTTCATGGGTGATGTAAACAACTCTAAGAATAGTTTAATGATCTTAGACAACATGCTTCCTTCATGCATTGTCTCTAATTATTTTCCATGCATCTGCAGATGAGTCCATATGACCTATATGCATTAAGAAATCATCTCTAATACTTTGCAATAGGATGGAAAGAGCTTCTTGAGATCTCTGAGAGAAAGAGATAAGGTTTTTCAGGGGTAGCTTGTCTCCCTGTGGGATGTTTTTCAACACCAGTCACAAGATCCCATAGCTTCCTAGCCATAAAATAGGATTTTAAACACACTTTCCAAATGCTATAATTTGTTCCATTTAGCAGCTGAGACTTATCCATCGAAAAACTAGCAGAACTAGCCATTTTTAATGCTCAAATGGTAATGGAAATGAATTCAGCTAAAAAACGAGTCAAGAAAGTCAAACAAGGACAAATGAGTAGCTACAAATATTTTTAATAGATATATAAAATCAAACTCAAAATTAGTTGAAAAATTAGCTTGATTTGGTAGAAATTGAGATCAAATTTATAGAACAGAGTGGGGTTGAGTTACAGGAGCTCGGCAAGTTCTTTTACAACTCGGATCGGTGAGCTAAAGGACCGAGCTACACAAGCTAAAAGGAAAGTAGAGACGGGGTCTAATTTTGAATCCGCAAGAAAAAAAACTTTTGAAGCCATGGTATAAAGACAAATTAGGAAACCCACAAAACAAAGAAAGCTCAACGAGTTATTTTGCAACTCGACGGGGCGAGCTCAAAAACAAGCTCAAAATGAGCTACTTTAACAAATAAAATAAGTTAATAAAAATACAAGGCAGGGGATGACACATGGCACATATCAATAATACCAAGAAAGGCACATGTTGGCTTTAAAAAATCCTCAAGTAGATGCAACACTTCAAAAAATTAAATTTAAAGCTTTTTCGGTTCTGAAACCGATAAAAACCCTACAATAAAAGAAAAATAAACACGTGCCAAAAACTTATGACAAGACTAATAACTACAAAAAGTAAATACACGTGTTGCTTTTCAATTAGCTCGCATTTTACAAATGTAGCTAATAAGATAGACTGATAATTAATTAAAAGATAGAACCGTATACACATGTCTTTAATTAATTAGATCACATTTCGCACTCTGACACAATGCAAAAGAAAATTCTAAGTCAAACAAGCCACTTGTCAAAAAATTAATGGCTTAAACAATTTATAAACAAACTTGAAATAAAGTTCAGGTCTGGAAAAGGAATAAGACAATTGTCACAATCTAAATGGCGAAGCCAAAGAAAAGACTGACACTCTGACATAATTAGAATACGTGTCAAAAAATAATTGGTTCACGTTTTCCAAGTCTGGCAAAGTCTGACAAGTGTGAAAAATAGAATACATGTCGATTTTTAATTTTCTCACATTTCGTTGTCCACAGGCTTAAGAAACCCCACGGAATGAAGAGAATTAGAGATCTCATGGTACAAAGGAAAGTTAATAAACCCACAAAATAAAGAACTAAAGACTGACACCACAAAAATACTAAAACAGATGTCTCTTTTCTATTAGCTCACACTCTACCAAAAACTTATACATATATACATGTCCAAATGCTATTGGATCACACTTCACAATGAAATAAAAAATACTAAGTCAAACAAGATACGTGGAGCCTTTTAAATGGCTCACATTTCACAAATCTAACAAATGCGATGGAAAAGACACTTGGAGAAATTTTATTGGTCTGCCCTTCACAAATATCATAAACAAGTTAAAAGAATACTGACAAACTGGAATACGGTGCCACTTGGAGCAATATTAATGGCTCAAGTTTTTCAAATGTCAGAAATAGCTAGTTCAATTCTGACAACACAAAGACATGCGTAAAGCCTTTATTGGCATGCAGATTTCAACTGGCAATTATTGATAAATAATATTTTGAACACCTCAAACAAGATGGAGCAATTTGATTGGCTACAGGCTTCATAAGTCCTGACAAATGCCGAATGCTAGATGGAATCAATATGAATGGCTCAAGATCCAAGTGTAAAACAATCAAAGCATCGAAGGAAAGCCCATGGCACAAAAGATTGGCCAAAGAGACAAAACAGTAAAATACAGCAAAAAAGTAGTAAAGAGACCGCAAGAGTGGGTAAACAGCAAAAAAACAAACAAGATAGTAGAAGCAACCAATACTACTTCTTGTGCAGCTTTGTCGATGCTGGTCTTGACTCTTTCCAGGCGTGAAAATACCCAAAAAATGTCATGTGATGGCAGCAATCAGTGATTTATCAAGCTCCTCAATGGAAAATCTTCTGAAAAAAATTTAAATGAATGGAAAATGTGAAGAGAGATGACACCAAATGATTGTTCCAAGCTTTGGCAAAGACCCTCAATTAGCTCAAAAAGAAGATTATTACCGCTATAATGGACTTAAAGCCTTAAAAAAATTAGATCTAAATAGATCTTTTGGATCCAAATTGAAAAAATGACCCAAAATGGCTATAAAAGTAGCAAAAACTTAAAACAAGTTATAGATGATGATTTAAACCGAAAACTATTGAAACTAGACAAAAGCAAAGATCTAAGCATACAGTTACTTCAAATATTATTTAAACAACCATTTAGCCCATATTTTACCAATGTTTCAAATAGTATTGGGGTGGGAATTGGAATTTTAAACCTGGTTTGCTTGAAGATGACTGTGGGATATTTTAGAGTCTCCCTAGATCTGTAAATACACTTGGCAAGCTTATTTACAAGTTAAACACTTCTAGACTGAATGATCACCCAAATCACCAAGCTCTAGATACCATGTTAGGATTTAGTAGTAGGATAAATAATCCATGAATTACAGATCCACCATTAAATTGAACTAATCTATAGATTATGATATGCTACTTTCAGATTAGACACATGAATAACTTAAAATAGATACTGAATGTAAATATTAATGAGCTAGACTTGAAATTAAATAAGGAAACAAGATTAAGCCAATATATTCCACCAAATTTAAGTGGAGAAAGAAGCTCCTTAAAAACTGTCATTGATAAATGCATTATCTTTATTAAGAATTTCAACATAATGTTTAACCTATACACTTCCACTTCCATTTCACAGTCATTCACAATGTTTTCTCTTATTTTCTTGATTAGATCATACAATGATCATATAGGGTGTATCTTATAATAAGATCTTAGTCTTTAAGTCATTCTGTACAACATGTATACATTATTAGACAGCTAGACGCCAATCCCAAGAGGGATCACACAAATCAATGTGGGTGGTGAATCGGTCGAGCCTCTTCACTTTTTAATGTGAAAGACCTTCAATCCTAAATTTTAGCTTCTCCATGCAAACTTTTACATTTAATGTCCAAAAATAGACAATGTATGGTGCACAGGTCTTTACATCGTTGGTGTGTTCCACATGCCATCTTCTAGAAATAGGTCGCCATGGTCAAAATCAGCTAAGTCCTAAATGTTGAACTTTCCTTCCATGCATGGGTCCTTCCTGTACTTCCATGCCCTTAATACCATCCTTCTCTCCCATGTGGACTCCTTGTGTGTTCTCTAACAAGTATTCTCTTATCAACATTACCCCACACTAATCTCATTGTTGTCCTGACAATGGGTATTCCTCCAAAAATTGAAGTACAGAATAGAATAATGGAAAGAATAATAATGAAAGAATGTAGATAAATAAAGAATTGTTATGAGGTTATGAGACAACCTCCTCTGCATCAGTTTGAATAATCAATTTTGGATACTCCTCCTTTATTTCAGCCTCCAAAACCTTTCATTCAGTGAGTACTTGTCTTACTTTTTATGGGATGTCCATAGCAATGGATTCCAACTCATCCCTCACAATCTCTCTCTTTTCATTCTACAAAACCAACACAATGCTAGACATTGATGTCAGTCTTCCTTATAAAAGCTCCATCTTCTATGCAATTAGCTTACCAAGCTCTTCCAGTCGAGTCTTTTCTGTTGTCAGGGCCTCACACTTCTTCTTAACTATTGATAATATTTTTGCATGGCCCAATGTCTCATCCTTCATTGCTTTCTAGATCTCATTATTTTCTTCTAGGGTCTTTATGCTGAAAAGCCTCTCTGGAGTTATGCAGATATTTAAAGCCTGGTCTGCTTTCTTCAATACTTCTTGTAACACTTGCAATAGCCCTTCATAAGATGTAATCTTTCACATCACTGAGGATTTCTCTCATTCTGCATCTTACTCTGACTTCCTTGGCATTGTCATGTGTAGAGGTTCATCTTCAAGTACCAAGTCCACCAACTTCCCTACATAGTGTATCACTGAAGGAAATTTTTGTGGCACCTTGGCCTCTAAGTGTGGCCTCGCTCTGATGAAATTGTCCCCAATCTCCTCTGTGATGTTGATAAATACTTCATTATTCTTCTGTAACATCCCCATTTTAAGATACTAGAACAAGGGAAAATTATTATTTTTTATATACAACGTTCTCTGTTATGAATTATATAATTCAAACACACGTTCAAGTTTTAATAATTGTTCTCTCTCCAATTAATGTATCCCTTACCCAACCAAATCATTTCTCTCTCTCTCTCTCTCTCTCTATCTCTCTCTCCTCAGACTATCCCTCTCAGCCTCTATTATGGCCTTCTCGGCCGTCAACTATGTCACTACACAGCTTGCCAAGGCCTCCATCATACCTCCTCATCACCCTCATCATCACTGACATTCACTACCTCTTATGATCCCTCTACCTGAGCATGCATCCTCCTCCCCATTCTGAATCAATCTAGTCCTCTGAAACTTAGCACACATGCCCTCATCCAACACTCATTATAACCAGTCTGTCAATCTGACATCATCAATAGTAGTTGATTCCCATCTCCTTCTTCTATAACCCATAGCCTCCCTTCTCTTATACTATCACAAAAGGATGACCTGTAACCTGCTTTAGGAGTCTCTGAAATCTCCCTCCTCTCATTGTCTATAACGTATCTAAATCCTTAGGTACATCTTGTATCAGACCAAAATTAACATTCTGACATGACTAATATAACCATCTCATACTCCCTCCCCACCTATCCTATATCCAACAAATCTGGGTGTGTACTCAAAAAACTCATGCTCATATCTAAGCCACTTAGGATACTCCAAATCTAGGCCTCCATATCACATCACCACCATCTGTAATCCCATGTCAAACAATATCTATAATAGCTCACATTAATTCGTTCCTATGTACGCTTGACACATATCCTCTCTCCATCTCATAAAAACCAGCATTCATGTCACTCACTTCACCCCCATGGAAAACCATGCAAACAAGTAATGACCATATTCTCGTATGCCCAACAATGTAATGAGAACATCACATCAATACTAAACCACTTGTGGACTTTCCAAGCCCAAAAATCTATATATATGTGCTAGTAGTTTCGGTTCCCACTAAAACAAAAATAGTCTACACGCTCCATCATCTTGGCCACTACTCCTTTCATCATCCGTGAGAACCTACCTCCCCCTAAATCAAGGATGGAAAAACATGATATAGCCATCATCATCATCATCATCCATGTGCACTCGTCTCTCAATGGAAAATACAATGACTGATAAGAAAAAGCTCATAACGAATACTTCACATCCTCTGCCTCATCCCCATACAACCTCCTCATAACACCCTCTCTCTCTTAGACTCATCAATAGTATAAATACCCTCTCCACGTACTGGAAATATCATAATCCTGTGAATATCCTCCAATGTAATGGTAATATCTCATGTCGGTAACAAAAAAGGACAGGTGGCAGGGTTCCACCTCTCCATCAGTGCCAACAACAATCCCTGAAATCTATAGATCCACCTATAATCCCTTATCCCGAAAAATCCCACTTCCTCTACATTAGCCCAATCATCATTTTTCATATCTTCCTGTACCTCCTTTAAAATAATAGGTATCCTAACCCATAAGGTTAACTTCGCATTAACCTACATAAAAAAAACCAACATTAAAATCCATTTCACTATCAAAAATATCCATTTCACTATAAAAACATCCATTTTACTACAAAACAAATATTTCACTATAAAAAACATCCAAACATTCTATCAAAAACATAAGTTGCAGCTAAATCAGACCAATCGCAAATGATTCACATGGATCTCCGGCGGTCACCTTAAATCACTGATAATTTTTGCAATTTCATAATAAAACCAATGTACACGACAAAACGACAACCAAATCTAAAAACTAGAAAAATTCATTAAAAACCAAAAAAAATGAGGACTCACCACTGCCTGTGTGGGCCTCCTATGTTTTCTTGAAGACATCATCACTGATTTTGGCTCAATCTCCCTCTTAATCATCATTTTTTAGCTCAGTTGCTCTCCCAAATTACGCAAATGCAGTCACAACAATGCACTATTCATCACCACCCTCAAATTTTATAGCCCCCAAAAACCTTTTATAGAAATTTCCAACGATTCCTTGAATCATTGATAATTCACCCCAATCGCCTGCGATTTCCCAAATCGCTAGCTATTTCCCCTATTTTCACATTCATCTATATTTTGTCAAAATCAACATTAATTCATCCCATTTTTCAACACATTATCTCCTTTAAAAGGAATCTAATCTTCAAAATATTAAATATCAAACAAAAAAATAAACTCGAGATTTGTCATACATCTATGGGATGTGTTCCCTTTGACCCCCATCACTTGATTCCACGGTAGCATTTTCTCGTTTCGATACTGTAGTCTGGCAAACTTTTAACAAAACACATACCAAAATTATCCAACCAACCTGTCAAACTAGTGTTCCTTACATTGTGCTGTAGTTACCCCATTTTGAGGGGGGGATCACCCATACAAGCCAATCTATTATCATTTTTTCTAGAACTTTTCCTACACCAAAATACTCAACAAAAGGGGAAAATTTAGACACTCAAAATTCACACTCATCATTGTCCTTCATCACTTAGATTATCTTCATAAATACATTAATCAAACCCATCATTTAATTTAAAAGTTCCCTATATTAAGTCTAAAATCCTTCATCATATTTACCTAGTGTAAATATTATCCACAGTTGTAAAATCTATCCTTAAATCTACACTTAACCACTTAAAACCACTTGAAAACCAAAAGACAAATAATAAAAGTAAAAAATAAACCATCCCATAACCATTTAACTCATACACCTGAAATAACAACATACATTCAACATTTACCCGAACTCCAAAACCAAACAATCTCGTTTAGAAGTGGTTTTAACCACTTTACCACTCAAAATTCCAAAAAATTAGGATCGCCGATGATTATAGATATGAGCTTTCAGCTCTTCTTCCAGGATCTTAAAATTTTCAATATTTTTCCCTAACTTTCTATCATGAATACTAGCATCTTGCTTCTGGTTATTCAACACTATCACATCATAGAAATCATCAGACATCATTAATTATTATCATCAAGCCTTTTCCAGCTCTTAGGAGACCAATTTTCATCACTCAGGTTACAGAATGCATCACAGTATCATCCAATCAATTCAGATCTTCTCCAAGCAAGGTTTGAGGCATCTTTTAGCTTCAAAACAACCTCAATGTACTTCTTACATATTTCTTATCTTCTTTCATTAAAATTTAGCCAATAATTTAGCCTAAAACATCACTTTGTATCATTAAGCACTTCTTTTTATTAAACTGTTAAAATAATTTGAAATCGCCAATGATTTGACTACTCACCGGCGATTCCTATCAAATGTGTCTTTTACCAAAATTATCAGCATTTTGTCAACTTCTTTCATTAGTTTTCATCAATTTTTTTACTTCTAACATGTTATTGAGAATGACTCTTTGTTAGATGGCAATCCCTGGTTGCTCACATCCAATCACCATCATCTATGAACTTCCTATAGTTCGACATCTATTCTTCTGGGAACAATATAACATCTTACATGAACTAACACTTTATGTTATCCAATTCACCATCGATGAAGAGGAAATTGAGGATCATTTTGAATTCCTTCACGAGATTGAGCAAGAAACTAAATATTTCTAGTATGACCACTTTAAACGTGTCCATATTGCATCTACCCTTGCTTGGGCCACTTTCGAAGCCACATAGAACTTTCCCATCCATCTGGAGTTCTAGAGCTTCCCTCTTCTATCTATATCTATGTTGATTTTATATATTTATCTTCATCCATAACATTATTGTCGATTCACTTAATTGTTATAAAACGAGTTGACATCCTTCAAGGAAGATTTTTTGGATTCTTGGAATTAGCCTTTACTAGTCAGCTCATCTATCCATTTATCTAATCCTTTCGTTTTAGTGTCTTTGAGCATAGGTTACTTTGTAGGACAAGAGGACTTGCATTCACTTGGACTTGATCAACTTCAATCAAACACCAACTTTAGCATCCATCTCTATGGGTATCGATAAACTCCACGTCTTTTGAGGTTGGTTTTTTTTTTTAATTGTTTCACTTCATTATTTAAAGTAGGAAAGTAAAAACATCTCTGGACAGGTATCTATTAAACCTCGAATTGATCTTTGTTATTATGAATTTTCCCTAAAAGGGTTTTTGGGTATTAAGAGTATGTATGGGAATTAAAGGAGGTGTTTCAGGTTTTTTTTTCACCTTGGTCTATGGGTGAAGAATAGTTTTTAGGTGAAGAGATTGGATACATTGAAAATAAAAATGAAAATGAATTAATAACAATGCAAAAAAAATTAGTTTAATGGTAAAAATTACCCTAAATTCAATTTAAATTCACCTTCTAGACTATCCACCATGCTTGATTCAATCTGCAAAAAATATTTCACCTTCATAAACATGCTTGCACTTTTTTGCACAAAAGTTTTTTTTGGGTAAGAAAATGAATTTGGAGGTCTTGACCAAGACTAATACACTCTTTTTTTTACATTCATAATGGGCCCACGTTAGAACAAGAGGACTTTATAACAAGAGAGTGTTATGGATTGGGAATTCCAAGCCATAACATGCTCATGTTATAACATGAGAATTATGTATCTCTGTCATGTTATAATGTGATCGAGCCATAATATGAGTGCGTTATAGTCAAAATAGACAAAAGTTTATTTTTGGCCACTTTTTTATCACCCATCTCTATGCACATGCTCATGGAGGAAAAAATGTTGGTTATACTACCTTAGTGGAGGGATGATGGGAAGTTAAATGCATGTTTTTCCTATTGTCTATAGACACAAAATCATGCACTTTGGGTAATTATCTAGTCCTGGTTGTATACTACTATTTATATGATTCCTAAGTAATAAATATACTAATTAACCCATGTATTTGGCCATCTTTGCTTTCTTTTTGTTGCCACTTTTTTTTTCACATCCTCTTGCTTAGTCTGACCTTTAACCCTTCCGTTTCTCTGATTTTGGACATCAGTGCCTATCCAGGACACCAGCACTAGGTGCCCCCATCCCCTCTGGGTTCCCCTAACCTCTTTATATTTTTTTAACATATTTTGGGTCCTTTCTAGCCATTTGAGCGTCTTATATTTTTGGTAGTCAGCCTTTTCGAGGTTAATTACGAAATTCAAGTAAGGGAATCATATAAATATAAATTTACATGATCATAATAAGGGACCAAACACTAAGCATTAGCTATCCACACCTAAGGTTACATCCATTAAGCATATAAGAGCTACATTTCATCCATCTAGCACCATCTAAGGGATATAAGGGGTGGTTATTATGCATACACTTCATAAGAGAGAAGTTTATTATATTCCATGCACCCATCTATGACATTTTTTTACATCTAGCGTACTTGTTCACTATCAAGTGCGACACGCACAAGAGCCACCTAGGGCACAATTTCGTACACACACACAAAACTACATTGGGTATGAGATGTAGTGCAGTGCTTAGTCATAAGATCACCATTATGAAAACTGAGGATAGTCCGACCCCTCATTCTGCATCTTTGTTTTTTAGGATTTGGTTTCTATTTCAGGGTTTTACATGTCTATACTTCATTGCAGGTTTCAAGTGAACTCGATGATCTTAGTGCGACCTCATAGCGACCAAAAGTGAAGAACAATGAATACCTCACAACCACTTAGAGGATGTTTTCTAATCATTTCAGCAGATATAGGTGCCCATAAACAGGCCTAAGGCACCCACGAGTACCCATGTCCCTATCCAGGTGTCCCAGTCTAGACAGATTGTCATCTCACACACTTTTATGGGGTTCTATGCAAAACTCCTCCCTACTCGTTCATCCAGTCAACACTTTGGCATAGTCCAGGAACAACTGTGAATCAACTAAGGCTTTCTATCCTATCTTTGCACTTAGGATTTCATATTTTATTTCTTAGCTTGGTTGGCTTAATTTCTATACTTAATTATTTATTCATTTACTACTGCAATAACAATCAGATTTAGGCATATAAATTCAAGTTTCAGCTTAATCATTTTGGTGAACCCGAACTTGATCCGAGCACTCTTAGGATCTTACTATTTTTGAAAATGATATACCTTTGTATATCATGATCCACATTTACAATGTGGGTGTCAAACATACTTTAATCGATAATGGATATGAGCTTAATTTTTTTCCTATGTCATTTCTCAAAAAGCTTGGTCTTATTTATGCTAATGTTAGTCCATCGTGTCTTTTTCTTCATGCATATGATGGTTTTGTTCATCTATGTGTAGGTCACATTACTATGCCTATCATCGTACAACTAAATAACCTTAACACATTTATCTTTGTCATCAAATTTATGGTTTTGTATAACTATTTACTCGGTCAGCCATGGCTTCATGTCATGCAAGTCGTTCCTTCTATAGTACATCACTGAATTAAATTCCTACATGAGGGCATAGAATATACAGTTCCTAGTGATCGTGACCCATTCAAATATTACGATCATGATCCAAATACTACAATTCCTACTCCATGCTCTAAAACTACTAATGAACCACAACCCATCGATACTCTATATCACTTACCACCACTTGAAGGTGTTATTTGAAATTTATATACTATCCCATCTACATCGACACCTCCCCCTACTTCTAATACTACTATGATCCTTTATCATATTTTTGTCCCTACATCAGATGTCATACCACCTTAAGTTCCTTCTCATGCACATGTGCCATCTACATTATCTCCTATCGCATGCACACTTTTCATGAATGAATCTTATTAGGAGCACATTCCATTTGACCCTACTTACTCAAATATTATATACACACATGATGGATTGGATTGTCTAGGATTTACAATTGATGACATCTTACCTCCACCTCATGATCTTCATCTCTACCATGGGTTTGTTCACATCACCGTTACTTATGGTCTTTGATTATTTTATCTCATAGTTTTTCTTGTGCCTGCTCCCTGCACTTCTCCACTTACGCTTGGAAAATATTAGCTTGATTACATTAGGGGCACATTAGACCCTGATTACACTGATATATTATTTCTCATGTCGTTTGGCCATGTATTCATTTACAATGACTCATTCCTTAGCTATTCACCAAATATCACTTGTTTGTATTCATATGGGTGTCCATTACCTTCATTTTTTGATGAGGAATATGTTATGGGAATGTATAATTTATATCTCAATGGCTCCTTGATCGATAAACCTAACACCATCACTTATCAAGTTTCGGATGCTTCACCATTCGATTTTGATCATAACAATGATGACCTCTTAGATGACATTACTTGATCACACTCATCATCACATACTTGGTGACATCATCCTTATTTCTCCATCCCCCAATCATCTTATTTTCTCATCACTTCACATCTAGACTTCCACATATGACATATGCATCTTGACACACCCTAGTGTCGTCATTACCCGATGATGCACTCTCATGCTACGGTTCACACTTGAATATTGAGGGAATCCTATACACATAAACCTCACACACTACACTTCACATCACACATTACACACAACCCGGTACACCTTACACATTACACTACGAGGATTCATATCTTTCTACACAACATCTATTCTATGAATTCACGACATATCTTTTTGGCATCTACTTCTACACGATGTGGTCGTTACCCTATGAAGTAATCTAGCTCCATGGTCCATACTTAACTACTGAGGGTATACATCTCAAATGGAAATCATCACACTCACACACTCAATCAAATCACTCACTCACTCATGCCTTTACACTCTAAACTTTTCACTTTGACGATCACATATTTTTAAATACACACATTCAAACCATTTCCCAATGAAGAACTCTTGATTATGGTTCATTATTTAATATTGAGGGGGAATATACAAATTAAAATCATTGTATACACATCCACTCAAGGGGAACATGGCTCCTATCATTTACACTGCATTCTATTTTGTCTAATCCACAACATATTGCATATCTTGGTTGCATTTATTATTTCTTACTTCTTTTAACACGTACACTTTATTACACATGATAGATAGATAAATTATATGTCATTATATTTTTCATACACACAAGAACGTTCACTTACCTTTCTATTTGTGATAAAACATTCTAAATATCTACACATGTAACATTGATGCTTGGTGTAATACCTATTACTAGTCCCACAGAGGCTCTTGGGGCATCCACTTTCATACACTACAGGAGTTATTGTTTCATGTTGTTTCATAACACACTAACATATCGGATTATACACACTTTGACATACTTTTTATCTTTCTAACATGCTAATGGGTGATTTATGTGCATCATTTTTTTTGCAGGTCTATTTTCCACAATGGTTATCTGTTACATTACTTGCTCTTTGTATGTTATTGTTTGCAGGCTTTTCCCTTTGTCTTGTGTGCACACTATCTTATTTTAGCTTCATTGTCCTTGATTTTATTGTGACATCATGAGTGGTATCCCATGTTTGTAACCCACTTTTTGAGGTCTACATTGTCTTCTTGTGTGTTTGAATTATCTTCTTACGTCTTAGCTTACACATTGCATGCACTTTTCTTTTACATGTGTGTTTGTATTTGCTTGTACTAACACTTATCTCCTAGACACTTTGTTTACGTGTGCCTTAGTTTCTACCAAGAAAATTCCCTCCCCCTGCATGGCATAGTTTCAACACTGTAGTTTGTCCTCCTTTGGGCCACATACACCTTTAGTGACGTTGCATGCACCCTGAATGAGGGGGGCATCATTTGGGTGAATTATTCACCCTATATAGTAGTTCACAATCATCACATAACATAACATAGTACCTGTAGAACATAATATTCAATTTTAGGGCTCAAATTCAGACTTGTGTCCTTAACACAACACAACCACTAGAGCCCTGCCTGGATGCCTATAACTAGGTTGAAGTTACAAAACATTTGGCAGTTGAGTGTAGTCTACAGAACTCTAGACAGTAGATTTTACAAGGCACACAATCCTTAGCATTTCAATATGCATGCACTACACACTTTCATGTTGGATAGAATTATTCAAATTTTACACACCCTCTGTAGTGGTTTTCTACATTGTGGGAAGAAATTAAAGGTCAAAGGATAACACCAATTTTTTCTCCCTATAATTCTTGTGTATCAATGGCATGAGATTGCCCCAAAAATTGGCGGTCAGCACAACTGGCGTGAGATCGCCCAAAAAACTCGTTCTTCTACAACATCTATAGGATACTTTCTACATTTTTTCCTCATCACAGATCAGGTGCACATGTTACTTTTTCACATTTTTCATTTTACATACTTCTTTACATGTTTTTTACACATATATATGTATTTGACTACCTGTTTGTTCGTATATTTTACAGTTCTGTCCGTATGGGAAGTGGTAGTCAACATCATCTAACATCACACACAACAAACATCGACATCAACAAGAGGAAAAATCATGACATCTACACATATGTTTCCACCCTATGGTCATTTTTCATCATCACTTTTTACACTTTTTCCTCCTTAGCATCTACGCTTCACACTTTAATCACTCCAAGCTTTTTCTTGTCCTGTAACACGCTCTTTCTACATCAATCTACATGGTTATCAGGTATGCATATCTATCTAATTTATGCTACCAATATTTCAGCTCACCAACATAAAATGGGGGAAAATGTAGATATAAAATCACACACTTTAGGTAATTATCTAGTCTTGGTTGCATACTACTATTAATATGATTCTTAAGTAAGAAAAATAGTATTTAACCCATGTCTTTGGCCATATTTTATTTCTTTATGTTTCCACTTTTGGTCTTGCACACCTTCTTGCTCAATATGACATCCGATCCTTTAGTTTCTCTGAGTCTGGACACTAGTGCCCAACCACAACACCAGCGCTAGGCGCCCCTGTTCCCTCTAGGAACCCTTGACCTCTTTATACTTTGTTCACATCTTTCAAGTCCTTTCTAGCCATTTGAGCATCTTATATTTTTGTTAGTCATCCTTTTCAAGGTTAATAATGAAATTCAAGTAAGGGAATTTTATAAATATAAAGTTATGTGATCATAATAATGGACCAATCACTATGAATTAGCTATCACTACCTAAGGTTGCATCCATCAAGCATCTAAGAGCTCTATTGCATCCATCTAACACCAAGGGACATAAGGGATGGTTATTATGCATAGAATTCATAGGGGCGGAAGTTCATTCCATTCCATGCATACATCTATTATGTTTCTTTACATCTAGCTTACTTGCTCGTTATCAAGTATGACACACACAAGAGCCACCTAGGGCACAATTCTGCACACACACACACACATACACACACAAAGAACTACATTGGGTCTGAGATGTAGTACAGTGTTTAATCATAAGATCACCATTGTGATAGTTGAGTAAATTCTAACCCTTAATTTTACATCTTTCTTTTTTGGGAGTTGATGTTTATTTAAGGGTTTTGTAGGTCTATACTTAATTGCACAGGTTTCTAGCGAGCTCGACAATCTTGGTGTGACCTCATAGCGACCAAAAGAGAAAAATAGAAAATACCCCGTGACCCTCAGAGGAGGTTTTCTACATATTTTTTCTAACACAAGCGCCCAAAAACAAGCTTAGGGTGCCCATGGGTGCCCTTGTCCCTCTCTAGGTGCCCCTGTCTATAAAAATCGTCAACTCACAGTTTTCTAGGGTTATGTGTGATGCTCCTCCCTCCTTGTTCATCCAATCAGCACTTTGGCATAGTCCAGGAACAAATACAAATCAACTAAGGATTTTTATCCTTTCTTTGCACTTCGGATTTTATATTTTCTTCATTAGTTTGCTTAGCTTAATTTTTGTACTTAATTGTTTATTCATTTACTAATTTAATAGCAATCATATTAGGCATATAAATTCACATTTTAGCTTAATCATTGACAAGACAAAAGAAATCTTGGTTGTGTTATGTATGGTTTATTATTTTGGTATGATTTTATCACATTCTCTTTGTATTGGTTGTAAAAAGAGGTGATGTATGTTATATTATTGTGTTTCTAATTAGGCCCAAGTATTGTTGTCAAAGAATTTTTTTTAATCCTAGTTTTGGCTTGTGTTTTTGGCCTGAGTTTTATGGACGTTACAAAATAAAATATTTCTACTTTATATTGACCTTATGGTAGTGGAAAACCATGATTTCTAGGTTCCATGTTTTTAACCCTATTTTATTTTATAACCACACTTGTCTATTTAGGTATGATAAAAATTCTAGGGTCACAAACTTAGAAAAACCCACGGTTCCCTTATAAGAAGTAAAGTAATTTTATTTTTGCGGTACACATATTTTTGTTGAATATTTTTTTTTACTTCTAATTACATTTAAGTTAGCATTAATTTATAATGATTATTGATTCTACAAATAATTTTTTGATATGGTTTTTACAAGTACATTTTGTTAACAGTAGAAAAAATTACTTTCAAATGCAACCTCATTATAATTTCAAACATCTCCACTATTTTGTGTAGAATAGAAATGGATTATTTGCCATGATTTCAAATATTAGAGTGAATCATATCTTTATTAAATACCTTAATTTTTTATTGTCATAATTATCAACATAATACAAGATTTATAATTAAAAATGCATGTCATTCAAATTCATTAGAAATAACCCAATCTCAAAATTAATCACAATAGTAACATACATGTATCCTTTACAAACTATTACAATTAAGATAAGATTAAAATATACAAATATCCACTATCATTATGTGAATGACAACCCTAATGTTTCACTCTACTAATATTAGATTCTATGGATTGCTTCACTACTATACACATCCCCCTGTTGCATGCCCCTTTGTAATATTTTCCATTAGTTCCGATATTTTTGGAACTATTTCTGCATCTCCTTTTCTTTTTCTTTTAATATGTCAAGTTTTATAGTTAAAAGTTTCACTTCATAAACACATCTATCCATGTCAATGGATGGGTCCTCAAAAATGGTCAACATTTGTTATATCATTTCATCACTATCCTTTTTGTGTTGCTCCAATTTTTCTACCATTTTTTTCTTTTATATAATATATATTTTCCAATCCATCTATCTTTTGGACCCTTTCTCTAATAATTTCACTCCTAAATTCCATGGATTCAGTAATATACATTTTGATATATAATAATACTTCTTCCAAAACATAATACTTGTTTTCACTCAAAATCCTATATTCAATGTCGTAGTCATATAAGTTACACTCTCCTCCAACTATGTTCTTCTTGCATTTTTGTCTTCTAAGTTTTTTAAGGAGTATAATTAGTTATTTCTAAACTTTCAAATCATTTTCTTTGATGAGGTTATGTTCTAGTTCCTTAATTTTTTGTAACTCATCCCGTGTAATGTCATGTTTGAATTTCAATAATTTAACAAAAAAAATTCCATTTTGAATAAATTATTCTTACATGTTTTGTATCACAATGTCTTTTTCTGCTATACATTTCTTAATATATAAGTTTTCCTCTTACAACTCCTTAGTAACCCTAAGACAACTCAATATGTTAGTTGCTTCCACTTCAATATTTTCCCTAGAATTTCTCCCTTTTTTCATGATTTATTAAAATTTGCATGATATTCGGGTATATTATCTCCTCACGGTTGTTATTTTTCCATTTCTTCATAATTCTTTTATTGACCAAATTCACTCGTTCTTGCTCTTATTAGTGAAATAGTACTAAAGAAAATAAGTAAATTTATATATGTGAGGGTTTAAGGTACCTCGAGATGGGATGCCAATGTGTATAAGTGTAAAATGAAATATCCTTCTCCGCAACAAGCTAAGTGACCTATAAATAAAGAGAAACTCAACATATGATGGATTAGTAGATAGATGGGTGGGTTACTTGACGAAGTCATTCCTGAGAAGTGAAAACTTCCTAGAATGGATGTTAACCCATGTTTTGATAAAGACAGATAAAATCAAGTATTGATAAATTGGATGTAGCCGAATCTGAACCAAAATAGAAACTGAAATGCTAGATATAAGATAGAAATACATATCTGATCTAAAGGAATACAAAGTAAATCAAACTTATGTGGGTTGACGGTGACCCAAGACTATAGGGAACGGTCAACCATGATCGAGTCATGATGAGAAGAGAATGTAGAAAATTAGGCCTACAAGACCTCTTGTAGTTGTATCTGAAGCTGATACG
Organism: Taxus chinensis; assembly: GCA_019776745.2. Taxonomy (NCBI): domain Eukaryota; kingdom Viridiplantae; phylum Streptophyta; class Pinopsida; order Cupressales; family Taxaceae; genus Taxus; species Taxus chinensis. Next base: position 230,121,166 of record CM034153.1, read on the forward strand.
GATCTAAAAGTGGATCTAAGATGAAGGGAAAAAAATGTAGAACTAGATGTGGATCTGATTGAAAGGATGAAATTTTTTATGAAAACTAATGACAAGTGCACTAAATTCAAGTCCATTTGATGACGACCGGGTTGAGTCGACAATGATTGGGGACTAAAATAATAGATCTAAGATGATATAAGAGGAAAGATGATAGGATTTGATGGTTGGATGGTAACAAAATGGAGGCTTGGTTAATGGTGACCAGATAGGGTCGACGGTGACTGAGATTGATCTATACTTGGATGAAAATGGATGGACTGAAATAAAGACCTAAAAAAGAGAAATGAAGGTCTGGAAATGACTGAGATGGAGGGATCCTAATGATAAATTTATCTACACAAGATCAGATGATGGTATAAGATGGTGAGAAAGTTGTAATAAAGGACCCAAGCATGCAATATTGAGGAATATCTCCAAACATCTCAAGTTGAATTTCAAAACCTCTAAGAGAACTCCAAGAAGGTTGTGGAAATTGTAGAGAAAGAAACAAATGAAAGCAAGATTGCAAGAAATATTGAATACTCCAAAATTTCATCCTAAGAAAAGGAGGGGTAGGGGCAGCTTTATAGGGTTGATGGTGACCCATATGGGTCTCCACCGATTGCAGGGACCCATCCATTTGGGCGGTGGGAAGATGATGAGCTTGAGATAAAGATCCCATAAGAGGTGGGATTAGGGTTTTGAAGGACTAGGACAAATTAGGGATGCATAGGATGAGTAAATGGGTAGGTGAATGGTGGAAAATATTAAATAAAGGCCACGGAGAGGAAGGTAAATTTAATAAATGATGGTCTTAGTGAGGATAAAATGGAGGATTTAGGGAGAAGAAATTGAATTAAATGGGTGTTTGGAATTAACTAATGGTGATTAGGGATGATTAATGGATGAATAAGTTGGAAAATAATAATTAAGTCGGATAATTTGAATTTAGGAGGGAAGAAGGGAAATTTGAAATAAAAAGAGAGTTATATACGTGGAAAAGGACGACAAAGAGCGAACGCGGTGGTGAGGGGTGGTGATACCAAAAATTGGTGTCTATATATGCCCCTTCTTATCAAATGCTTTGTGTTAAGAAATCTACAAGAAAAAAACGAAGAAGGGATGAAAAGATGATTAATGAGGTGTTCCCCCTTAGACACTAAGGTTCACGACAATGACGAAGGGAATTTGATCACGAGTTTCAAAAGAGATAGATGAAGAAATATGGAAAGGGTGAGAAAAGATGAGAATAGGAAGATGATGAGATAAGATATCCCAGACATGAGGATAAACAAAAACTAAAAAAGATATATAAAAATATGGCAGTTATTTTGGAGTCACTTCAGTAGGGAACAAAGTATGGTCTCAATGGAGATGACGACAATATCCTCCAGACCTATGATTCAGTAAAAAAAAACCAACTGTAAAATGGAGGGAATTCAAAGGGAATCCACTGCAAATGGATTTGTAATCCGTGGTACCAACAGGGCAAAGGTAGACATCAAATATGTGCAAAAAATTGTGAAAATGGTCAAGACAAGGGCTGCGACAAAAAAGGATAGAGGTGAGAAAAAAGTGAATGTGATTCCCTGCCAATAGGAGGAATCAAAAATAAGTTTTTGGGGTCGAATGAAAAAGAGGTAAAATAATGGTTCCCTAAGAGGGAATGGCAAAGATGGAAATAAATGCAAGATGATGCTAGATAAAGATGTGATAGATAATAAATGCTGCGAAATATGGATTGACAATAATGAATGTGATATGAAGAACATGTCATGACAAAAAGTGGAAGAAAAGATAATTTGAAAGGAAAGATTGATTGAAAAGGTCCAAGAGGAAGATTGATGAAAAAATCATAGTCAGGTCAATAACGACAGGGTAGGGTCAGCAGTGACCAAGGATGGAGCGATGGCGACCCAAGGGGGTCGATGGTGACTAGGGTCGGTGGGCTATATAAGCCCCTAGGTCAGCCAACTAAGCTCATTTGCATTGTGCAAAGTGATGATCAAGAGCTCTGAGGATAAAAGAGAGTGATATTTTGAGAGAAATGGAGGTTAAAGGAGAGTGGAAAGGAAGCGCTAGAGGACTTGCAGGATGGTAAGTGCCTAAACCCTAGTTTATTTTTAAGCATTTTTTATGTTTTTGTTTAATTTTTTGCATTTTTTTCAAATTTTGAGGTTCGGCACAAGGGGCGGTCACTGGAGATTGGGTATGGTTGCCATCGACCGGGCCTAAAAGGGCATCGACCCATGCTTGGGGTGTCAACCCAACCTGGCTCAACATTAACTAGGGATGGAATGTTTGATGTTTTAGATTTTTGATGATGAGGAGTCTAATGTTCATGCATGTTTGATTAGTTTTATAGGCCTGAGAGACCTTATATCTACTAAGACAGAGTGCCTTGCCTTGTATGATAAGATTAGAGGAGATGTTACAGATGTTGAGTGGGATCACTTAGTGGTAGTCAGATTGGGTGGATTCCATCATTACCAATAGACTCCATGAGATTTTGGGCTTATGATTGCACTGGTGGATAGATGGGGATGTGTGTACAGGAACATTCTAGTTTAGGATGGGTGAGATGACCATCACACTTGAGTATGTATACGGCATCCTAAGGCTACCTATACAAGGTGAGTTGATACAGTCTCATCACAACAGATAACAGATTAGGGGTGTTGACATGACTGTTTGGAGTTGATGCCCCACATATTTCATTCACATCTAGGGAATTTCATATAGAGACATGATATGAGTGTGAGGTGGACAAAATACGATTGATATACCTGGTGATGATGTAAATTTCTAGCTATGTACTACCAGATTAAAGGGGTGCTAGGTTCCCATGGACACTGGGAGAGTACTTGTATCGACATTGTGGATCACAGGATGATGTTTTCATTTGGCATAACATTATTTGTACAGATATATCATGATTTGTGCATATATGCACTTGAGAGGAGAAGGACAGGGTTGGATGTAGGGTTCCTTACTACATTGTTGGGATTATGAGCACATAACAGTGATTAGGCCACCAAGGCTCCCATGGGTCACAAGTGATCATATTGATTTGGTTGTTGGATTCTTGAGATGGTCATCCGATCAGGATCATGGTGATAGAGGGAGAGAGATGCATAGTGGTATGTAGATATACTTAACAGAGTTAGACATAGATCAGGTTAGATGGTGGCCATACCGCAATATCTTGAATGGATTGGGTGGATGCAAAGTTGAGTGAGATGAGATAGACGAGGTGGGTTGCAAGTGAAGAGGCCTCGAGATGATAGAGGCTCATCCAGTTTGACTAGAGTTAGGTGACAGTTTGGAGTAGTGCAGACAGTGCCTAGGAGAGCCTATTAGATATAGGCGATATGATTTGGAGAGGGACCTTTCGAGTCCTGATATGGCCGACCCTTTGGAGGTGAGGTAGGGGCACCATGGGATGATGATGATGATGTAGGGTTTAGATATATTTTTCATATTGGATGAAAACCACATGGGCATCTCAGATGGCATGGATAGGAGGGACAAGGAGCGGTGATTAGGAGGAGGTGCCAGCAGAGGATGATATGGAACCCTAGAGGTTGAGGAGGGTGATGATGAAGGGGCTACCAGAGATAGATCAACTGCATGTAAAGTGTGACTTATCCTGGCCTAGAGAGGGATACAACACACCAGGAGTGAGAGGAAATACACCAGGAGGCTATAGTCTTTCGCCAAGAGAGGGATTTATAACCATTCAGCATATAGATCGATACACAAGAGGCAGATCGGGAGGCTTATAGGGCCAGATTTGGAGATCTCTGCAATGATACCTTATGAAACATATTTGGGGAGTGGTGCTCTGATGGAATCACACGGGACCTTGGGAAAGATGGACACTTCCAGGTATTGTGCCCCTAGGTTTAGTACAGAGCATTAGCAGCCAAGGCACGATATTATGAGTGTATCTTGACAACGAGGCTATCACGAATGCAAAGATACATTGCAGCATACCTTTATAGTTAATTAGTGGGTAGTAGGTGGTGTGGTATGACCAAGTGCCATCTGGGAGTATGGTGAGAGTGGCATAACCATAATGAGATGTAGGGACATGATGGAGATGATGAGGCCCAAAGATTGATACAAGACACCTACCCCAAGGGGAAAATTTTGGATTATCTAATGTAGAGTTTTTATTTTGATGATGCATTTGGATTGTATAATGGCATGTTTATGTGTAGATGTACTTGGATGATGATGTATCATGATTTTTTTTTGATACATAAGATGTGTTTTGGATTCATGGTTTGGATGATGTCATGTTAGATTTAGATGTGATGTGATGATTATGGATGATATGATATTTATTACGATGATTTTGGATTTAATATTTATATGATTAGATGTAGATGATGTGTAGATTTTATTATAATGATGTATGTGTTAGATAATAGATCATGTGGATTATAGTATGATGTCGTGAGATTTAGATTTGTGATGTTTGATTATGGATTTGATTATGATGTTAGATAAAATGTGATGCATATAGGATTAAATATGGATTATTATGATGGATGGAAATTCAAATATGATATGTATGTGATGTATGATATATCATGATGGATGTGTGTGTGTGTGTGTTGTGTGTGTATGTTTTGAGAAGTTAGAATATGGATATGAATGTGATGTGATGTATGATGTATACGTGATGAAAATGTGATTTGACATGGATAGATAGTTGTTACATGATGAAATAATGGATAAATGATGTGGTGGATTAAAAATATGTTGATATGACATGATGTCATGGTATGATTACTTAAAATTATACACATAAGCATGGATAAAATGGTTAGAATTAGAAAGAATATGATATGAACATGTTTAGGTGTGAGAGAAAGGATGCAAATTTGATAGAAGGTGACCAAAAAGAGATGAACGACACTTGATCATAGTAAGGAGTGCACAAAGAAATGATGCTTCAAACTGGATTGAAGGTAAATAAGAAAAGGAGCCAATCAAGGTAATGCACTTGCAACCAATAACAGGTGTTAACACATAACCATCGATAGTTAGTAATCCCAAGGATCATGAGGGAAAGTATGGAAAGTGGACTTATAAACCTAATGTCGACATGACATACAGGTTTTAGATGACACTTTTACATGGGAATATAGGTTCTCCTTAGGTGGGTGTTCCTAGGTCTATGCCCCAACTCTGAGCAATATGGCACAAACTGATCAATGCGGGAAGTTTTCTATGGATGAGAAAGTTGATCGATGCGGGAAGCCTTTCTTAGGATGCTTGATTTTGAAATTTATGCTTTTTTTTTGAATATATAGAAGGTTGATCAATGTGGGAAGCCTTCACTGCCATGATATGAGATGGTATCCATCCTTCGAGGGAGTGGTCTACATTTTTATTTTATGTATTTTTTCTTTTGTCTTTTTCTTTTATAAATGGCAGGATAAGTATGCATGATAGTTGTCCTTTGAGGGACCATTCTATATTTTTTGATATTTTTTAATCTTTTATGAATAGTTATCCTTCGAGGGAGTAGTCTTGTTTTCTTTTGAATAAGATAGCTTTTTAGATGAGCATCCAAGATTTTGAATTTTTATGAAAGAGATGGGGAAAGCTAGGTAGACCACTTAGGAGGGGATAATAAGTGTACAAGTGACACCCATGGACCCTTAGCATGGTTCCAGTAGGTAGATAAGAAGGTGATGAATGTAATGATCACGGAGTTCTCACCAAGAAGGAAGAACCTATCCATAAGGAATATGCTATGAGAAGAGCCGTGGTGCCCATATTCAAGGTCATAGATAGGAAAGTGATGGTAGACCACATAATTCCAAATCATTACGATGAAATATGGAAGAGGCTAATGATGGATGGATGACCATTGAGATAACTAAGTTCACATTGGTAGGTATGTTAACAATAGAAAGGCCATAAGTGTAATGCATTAAGAGGTTCCATTTTCAGTTTACCATCAAGGGAGGCCAAATGATAGGCTCTAGACCCGTACTTATGCGTGATAATATAAGGTCCAATACATTTGGGAGTAAACTTTCCACGTTGACTCCTTTCTAGAGTAGTGATGTTTTGGTTTTCTTTGAGGACAATGTCACCGATGTTAAATTCACATTCCTTGAGATGTTTTGTTGTAAGCATGTTTAATGTGATGATGGTGTTCAAGAGGAGAAGGTGATGTTCATCTAACAAATCAAGTTGTTCTAGATGCTCTTGGTGATAATCTTCATCAGAAACAAATTCATGAAGAAAAACGTGCAAGGATGGAATTTATACTTTAATAGGAAGAACGACCTCAGAGCCGTAGATGAGAGAGAAAGGAGTAGCACCCGTAGAGGTGTAGATACTAGTATGATAAGCCCAAAGAGCGAAGGGGATATGAAGATTCCAATTATGACCTGATTTATCAATAGTCTTGGCAAGGATATTGCAAAGAGTTTTTTTAGTGGCTTCGACTTGACTGTTAGCTTGATGATAATATGGAGAAGAGAAGCTAAGCTTAATATTTAATGAGTCATAAAGCTTCTTGAGATATTTATTTATGAAGGAATTTCCGTTGCCTATGATGATTTTGTGAGGAACGTTGAAATGGAAAATGATGTGTTGATAGATGAAATTAATGATTTTATTAGATTTAGTTGATGCGAGTAGAGTTTCTTCAACCCATTTGGTGAAGTACTCAATAGCAATGATGATAAAATGATGTCGTTGAGAAGAATGCAAATTGATGAGGCCAATGAGGCCTAGTCCCCATTGTGAGAAAGGTCAAAAGGTCTTGAGCTAGCTATAAGGCTTGACTAGGAATGCAGATTAGATTGGAATGTTGTTGACATTTGACGCATTTCTTAACGTATTCACATAGTAGTCTTGATTGAGAGAGGGCCAATAGTAACCCATGCGAAGGACACGCTTGATTATAACCAAATTACTAAAATGGCCACCATAGATACCATCGTGGAATTCTTGGATAGCTTCAAGTGGATTCATGAGATTCAAGGAAATGAAGCAAGATGTCATCGAAGCCACGATTTTAGAGGATGCTACCAAGGATGACATAATGGTTAGCATGTTGAAGAAAATACCTCCTACCTTTTTTAGATAGGTCAGAGGGGATCTTGGATTGAGAAAGATAGTCAAATATTTGAGAATACCAAAGATCATGAGGACTAGACTCGATGAGTTTGACGCTCAGTAACTCACTAAGATGATTTGGTTTTTCAAATGATGAACAATGATAGAGAGCTTAGACTCTTCTGTAGACCAAGGGATGAGAGATGTGAGAGAATCCATAGTGTCTGCGAAGTGATTAGATGATTGAGGGACAGTTTTAATAGTGTAGAAATCAAATTCTCCGAGAAGGAAGTCAAAAATGTCCTTATACTTTTGAAAGAATCTAATTCTTACATTGATATATACCTTTGACTTGATTAATGATGAGTTGAGAATCCCCATAGATGTCAAGGATTTTGGATGCCAAGTAAGAATTTGTTTTGAAGGCCTAAGATGAGAGCTTCATATTCAACCATATTGTTAGTGCATTTGAAATTAAGCTTATAAGAGATAGGAATAGGAGTGTCCCAAGGAGGAATGATAATGATGCCAGCACCTCCCCCTTGTTGACACTTAAAGCCATAAAGAAGAGTGTCATTTTGAGAGGGTAAAATTCATAATCAAAGGTGTTGATGGATTCATCTGGAAATTATTCGTATGGAGGATGATTTTCAGGAAGAGGGGCATCAAATAATTGATATGCAATAGCTTGGCCCTTGATTTATTTATGAGAGATGAACTCTAGGTCAAAATTGGTCATGAGCTTGAGCCATCAAGTGATGCAATCACTATGATAAGGTTTGGAATGCATGGTCTTGAGAAGATGATGACATAAGTCTTATGATTGAGAAGATAATGGTGAAGCTTAGAAGTAGTGAAGAAAATAGTGCAACATAACTTTTCAACTTTAGTGTAGCGAATCTCATAATCGTGAAGGTGTGACTGATGTAGTACACGGCCTACTCCCTTGCCTTTCTCATGGTGCAATGTGCCAACATGGCACCTAGAGCATGATTAGAGGTAGATACATAAAGATAGAAAGGCTCCCCCTCACATGGAGGGGTAAGCACATGAGGAGATATGAGATACTACTTAAGATCATAAAAAATATTTTTGGCAGTTATCATCCCATTTGAATTCAATTTCTTTATGAAGAAGATGATGAAAGGGTTGGAAATGGTCAAATATTTGTGAGATGAAGCGGCGGACAGATTGATTGAAGTCAGCCTTGAAGACTACAAGCTATTCTTTAAGTTAGAAGGATGAGGCATCTCAAGAATGGCTTTGATTTTGGTAAGGTCAACTTCAATACCCCTGATGGAAATGATAAAGCCAAGGAGTTTACTAGTAAGCACTCCAAACACACACTTGGCCAGATTGAGATGGAGAAAGAAATAGATAAGGCACTTCAAAAAGGACCTCAAGGATGGAAAGGTGGTCATGGATGCTTGGATTTACCCAAAAGATCATTAACATAGTCCTCTACAAGTCTTATGGATGAGATCATGAAATATATAAGTCATGGCTCACTAATAGTTGGCTCTCACATTTTTCAAACCGAAGGGCATGATGGGATGGTAGAAGGTCCCCCAAGGAGTGATGAAAGAGGTCTTATGTTGGTCTTCTAGTGTGATGAGGATTTGATTATACCCATAAGAAACCATCCATAAGAGAAAGCATCTCATGTCTTGCAGTAAGGTCTACGAGTTGATCGATGTTAAGAAGAGGAAAATCATCTTTAGGGAAAGCAAGGTTCAAATCTCGAAAGTTTAGTGTAGATGCAAAAGCTTTCTAGAAGATTTGGAAATGGGTAAAATGTTGGAAACCCATTGCGGATAATAGATAGGAATGATGAAATTAGCGGAAAGGAGGCATTGCAGCTCCTCTTTATAAAGGAGGGCAATTCGAGGGTGCATGTGGATAAAACTTCTGCTTAACTGGTTTAGCGTTAGGGAAAGGTAATGATGTTGTGGATGATGATGGAAGGATTGGGACCGTGACATGTGAGCATACAACCATGTAAAGGCTTGGGTATGTCTAGAAAGGAAGGCGTTACAAGATTTAAAATCCTAAGGATCAAGGGATTGACCTACTTTGAGGATGTAGGGCTCTTGCGGAGTCCCTATGTTGACATTGATGGTGGACTCATTAAGAAGATTAGATGTGTCTTGTGGTAACATTTTACGAAGATAGGAATATTGTACCCCCATGTAGAAAAGGATGGAATCATCGTCAATGCATTGACGAATGTCAACAATAGGGTAATCTTCCTTTATCATTTCTAGAAATTGAAGAGGGAGGGACTTAATTTTTCCGTCACATTGATAAGTGACAGGTCATAAGGTAATGACAGAGATTAAAAAAAAATCCAGAGGTGATATACACATTGTCATCCATAGCCATAACCTCATGGGATGGAGAAGATGGAGGATCAATGTCTATGAGAGCTAAGGATGGAGGAAGAGGGTCGGTAGAATTGTTCCTTATAGCCCAACCTGAATTTTTCACAGGGTTTGCGAGATTGATCAATGAAGAGGTCACACATGCCTTGTTCATAATGCCCCCTTCTAAATCCTTTCTAGGTATAATGATGAAGATATGTGTAAGTAAATGATTTATTGTAAAGAAAGTAAAATTCATTGGTATATGGTTTGGTGTGTGATTGAGTGTCAATGTGTGAAGAAGGGTGATCAATGCCACCATCGATGAAATTAGTAGGAAGATGATATGGACTAAAAAGAACAACATCCTCGACATTAGGTTGATACATTGGAGCTTTGTTTGGTCTACCAATCCTGTGAGGTGTGGGACGAGCGTTAAGCGTGAAGAGGTAATACTCGCCTAGCGAAAGTTGATCCATCACTTTGTCTAAAGATTCATCATTGGGAAGCTTGGATGTGGAGACAGATGATCTAGTGGATGCTTTAGAAGAATTTTGTGTGGGAATTAGCACATCATTAGGATGATAAGTCATGTGAGATGCTTTGAGTGGAGGAGTTTCTATGGGAGAGTCCAAATTCCCCCCTCATGTTTGTATTTGATGAATCAATGAAGGGTGGAAGGAATGCAACACATTGTGTGAATCCAAGGTCATCCAAGGAGGATATTGTATTGAAACTACCCTTCTAAGATATATAATACCTCATGGAGGAATTTTTCACAAACGTGGATGGGAAGAATAATTGTGCCCAAAGCTAGGGAAACAACATCATTGAATGCGTGAAGGACCGCGGGTGATTGTGCGAGAAAGGAATTAAGGAGATGAAGATGATCAAAGGTGTGAGATGAGATAATTTTTATGCTAGCTCCATTGTCAATCATAGAATTAAGGATGAAAGTTTCATTGATACACACAGTGATAAAAAGGGGAAGGTCATGTTCTTTGGGTGATATATTGGGGATTTTAGTATGTCGTCAAAAGATATGGAAGCGGAAGTGGCAAGTGACTTTAAAAAGTGATGCAAAGGGATGAGTCTCATTGGTAGGAGTATGGTATACATTTGAGAGCTTCCATGAGAGCTAGCCTATGATCTGAGAGAGCTTTGGATGAGATCATAAAGTGAGATTTTAACTAGGGCATGATGGAGTTGTTTTGTAATGAATTGTTCAATAGTAGCAGGTTGAGGGGAAACTAAGATTAACACTTTGGGTTCTAATGAAGAAGGCGGTTGAGTATATTATTTGGAAGGAGTAATAAAAACCACTTTGGATTTTGATTGAATAGGTGGTTGGAAGTCATGGGGATGAGAACGGGTTTGTGATCCAGAACAACATTAATAAAGAGAGTTGGACCTTCTTTGGGAGAGGTTGAGGTTGTAGGAGGGATGTCAACGTAATTCTTAGATAAATGAGGATATTTAGACATCTTGGTGGATGAGGGTTGGGAAAGAAGCGAGATTCAGTTGATGGAGGAGTGTGATCCCCTTCAACAAGGAGATCATCCTCATTAGATAATATTATGAATGATAGTTTTAGAGGGATTTACAATGTTTTGTGTATCATGTGTTGGTGCATGATGGTATGCACAAATGAGATTAGAGTCGAACCATGAAAGTCTTGGGGAAAGTGGATAGAAAGGTACTTGATAGATGGAAGGGTGATTATTGATGCTTCAAGTAAATTTTGAAATATTTATGTGTAAGAATCAATAGGGTGATTGAAGAAGAGATTACAGATGAAGCGGTCTTAAGGATGGTAGATGAAGGTAAGAGGGATGGTTTACTTTGAGGTGGTTTCATGGGAGTCTTCAAATCTATCTTGGGCTTGAAAGAAGAGAAAGATGGTTATGTTTTGATTGATGGTGACTTGGAAGGTTAGGATTCTGATTTGATAGTGGATTAGGTGGATGATTTGGAAGGGAGGTTAGATTTAGAATAAGGTTTATATTATGTTGCGATGTAGGAGCATCAATGTAATTATCTCAATTTTAACTTGGTTAGTCTCTTAGGGGGTGTCTTAGAGTGTTTAGTAAGTGGTTTGGTCCATTTTAACTCTTGATGTTGTAATAAGAGATAATTTGGGGTTTCCCTCCAAAATGAGTCATTTGAATATTCAAATAGTGTGTTATGTAACCTAGCCTAGGTGTTAGACTTATAGGTGTTAGTATAGGCTTGAAATAAATTTAACAAGGTTTTTATATTGTAAACTCTCATACTCTACCCTTACCATGGTGAAAAATCTCCTAGTTTACCTAATCAGGGTTTAGAGTAAGGCTAATGAAACCTTAACTACCTACTAATCTATCAAAAATCAGTGCATTCAAATGATTGGGGGTTTTGAAGATGGACAAGGTTCTTAGAAGGAGAACACCTTTGTGACAGATCCTCTAAGGCTTAGAGAAGATTTTTAGAGTTCAAGATTCATCTAATAAATGAGCTTCCTTCTTGTAAATTTGTGCATAGTTGTATAATCATGTATTTTTATATGATCAAGAAATTTTGTGAGGAATACTTGTGGTTTTTTAAAGTGTATGAATACTGTGCAAATGTCTGTATTGTAGGGTTAGATGATTGAAAATTATTGAAGCATAGAGAAGTTTGTGGTGGCAACCATGACAAATATTCTCTAGTATTTTACCGTGTATAAAAAGGTAAGAAAAGAACCATTACTTTTAATACTTGTGCATGAATGAAGGTGTACAGCTCATAGACTGGAGTATTACATAGGTATGAATGCATGGAATGGTATTTTATAAATAATTAGATGTGAGTATTTATGACAAAGTAAGAAACTGTGAAGGCACATTCTCCTGAGATAGGGAAGTAAATTTGTAAGCAATAAATTCAACAATGAAAGCTTGATCACATTTCTAAAAGAAGTGATTGTGTGGTTTAGGGGTGGAAGATCTTAGAACCACTATAAATGTCTATAAACCCTAAAGGAATAATTATAAAAGATAAAACCCTCATAGGTTGGAGTACTTTGTTTCTTTGAAAAGTTGAACCTTAAGAATTGTTTAAAGTCTCTAATAGGTTCAAGAAAGTATGTTACAGTTGGGTGATTGACAACATTGAGGTATTTAGAAACACAAAGAGGTATTCCGGTTGAAAATATAACATTTGAAGGTTAGGAATGTAAAGAAACTCAGAGATGGACTGTGAAAAATTGGGTGTGGATTGTGGAATCTAACCACAAGTCTTAGCAATCAGGTATTAGAAATGATCACCTTCTATTTGTCATATAAATATAGAGGTCTGAGAAAATTAATATTTTGAGTTGAGACAAGTACTACTAAAAGAGGAAGAACATAAGATTCATATGGTCAAAAACTCAAAAATCTACTTTAAACCATGTATGCTCAGTCTTGTGTGAAGAAAGGAAGGAGAGTGAGAGTTAGTTCTTTTTCAAGAATCTATTATAGGATTGGTAAGTTTTAGGTATAAAGATGAAATCTGTGATAATCCTGATAAAGGGAAGTTTAGGGATATTTGAGAAAGAATCCTTGAAAAGGATATGAGTAGACAAGTATAAAGGATAGTAAAATAATGAAGGTGGTTATTAAGAGGAATAAATTCCTATAGACACATATTTAAGTAAGGAAACAGAGCACCAGGGTACATATGATGAAGTATACAAGCCTAGACAAAAATTGTGTTATTGGGTGATTTGAGACCTTAGAAAGGAGATCCTAGTAAATTTATTATTTGGAGAACATAGAGACATACCATCATTTAAAATATAAATCTTTGGATCAAAAAACTGGGAAAGTTATGGTTGAAATACACTTTTCGGGTTCACTGTGTGAAATTGTAAGGACCTGTGTTAGGACAAGAGATTAAAACTGGAAAATCAAGTTATTTTATCCTAAAAATTGGTAATAATGGTCTTAAGGAGGTGTACCAAGATATTTTAAAGAAAATTTAGAAAACTAATGGGTCAAGCTTTCTATTTTTATGAAAGTTTAAGCCTAGGTATGTAAACACAGTCAAGAAGACTATTCTAAAGGGGTAGTTTGGTAAGGAAGTAGCATTTTTCCTTGGAATATAAGGATGAAATTTGGAAAAATTAAGAATCCATTAAAGGGTACTCAAAAACATATTTCTTATGCATTTAAACTCCATAAAAAAGGAAAATACGGTTGACAGTACCCTGAGGAAGTCCTAATCAAGGGCTTGAAAGAAAATTTGCAAAAAGAGACCTATAAGGAAATGCCTAAAGAATTGAGTCTTGATATTTTGTAAACATGTCAGAAGTATGAAAATTAAATTACTTAATGGGTTATTCTATTGTGAGGAGCTGTGAAAGGGGAAAATAAGGTTAGAGCAAGAAATGAGCTCTTGAGAATATGTAGGAGACAATTTTGTAAAGAAGAAGAGTGTAGTGGAATTTTGAAGTTTTGAATTCTTTCCTTTTTGAATCTAACTTGTTTTTGAAGTGATGTAACAAGACGAAGGGATTGAAAGACATTATTGTGGCTAACAAGAAAGTTTCTTGGTTTTATGATGAAAGAACTAGTGTAAAAGTGACAGGGCAGTCTTGGTATAAGTGAAGAGGTGATTGTTTTCTTAATCAGGAAACATTTTGATAAAAATAAGAACATTGTTTGAGGGTGTTGAAACAGAGTATTGGGTTAATTATACCTTTAAAATGCAAAAAAAATGGTCTTTTCATGCATTTTAAAGCCATGATTAGGTAGTTAGAGTAACTTATTGATCCTCTTTTACAAAATTTTGAGTAATTAGTGAATGAATCATATTCATTGAGTGAATACATGACTGTAGAACTATTTTGACTACATAATGTTGAATTATTGATAATGGGGGTTTTGGACGATAGGGATGGACCTAAGATGGAAGGAGATTCTCCTAAGAGTGATGATGTGACATTAAGTTGCTTAGGAGGGTTAGTATTGAGAGAATGGAGGTACAAATTGTTACGTGGGTGCGTGAGAGATTGTTGGATGGGCATGGAAAAGTTCTTAGAATTTGGTTGCGAGGATTTACCTTTGGCAGGAATGATGAAAATTTTGACTAGGGAATTTATGATAGTAGTAGTTGGTAATGTGGATTGCGTTGTAGATATCAATGGTGGAAGTGGCTTTTGTATGATGCACTTGACAAGAGCTAAAGGGGTGGTAGATTGTGTTGCTGTAGGATTGGTACATGTAGAGATGATTGGAGTTGAAAATAGGGAAAGAGTATTACTTATAGATGTATTGGGTATGGATTTTTTCATGATGGAGGATTCAAGGCGGTAGTGTGAATGTGGTCGTAGGTTTGGAGCTTGATTTGGGTATAGTCATAATAATAGATGTGTTTGATGTGGGAGTAGGTATAGATGTGTGTGATGAAGGTGTCGAGGTATTTATAGGTGAAGGAATAGATGTGGTGGATGAGGAAATAGATGATATGGATGGAAAAGTGGATGTGTTTAAAGCTTATGGGGATGTAGTGGTTGTGGTTATAGTTGATGATGATATGATAGGCATGGAAATTGAAGAAGTTTTCATTGAGTCCAAAATAAGGGTGGATGCAATGGGTAATGAAGAGATGGGTGTAGGTGATGCTATTGGATTTTGATCTAGAGCATTAATTGTATGGGAATTAAGTGGTTGTGATATGGAGGGTGGGGTTTTATTATTGGGAAGATTATTAGGAAAGTGTTGTTTGAAGACGTCAAGGGGTTTATTAGGTGGCGCGTTAGGATTATCCACTTGGAAGTCACTAGATTATATAAGTTTTTTTAAAAATGTCTTTAAAAGAGAAACACTTCTCAATGTCATGGCCGTGAACTTGATAATATTTTCACTAGTGGTCCTCATAATACCATGCTGGTTCGGGTCATGATTCATCAAAGGGCCAGATAGGAGGATGAAAAATGATATGGACCGTCATTAACTTGTCAAATATCATGCTTTAGGATTCCCTAAGAGGGGTATATTTAGTGGGAGATCAAGGAGCTCATTATGGATGCTACGTATGAGAAGTGGACGTGGAAGAATATTTAACCATGATGGAATTAGCGGTGTTCTTGGGTTTTGTTGGTATCCATATTTAATCTCCTTCACAACTTGAACAACATCATGAACTTGCACAAGACACTCAAGGATAGATAGATGGTTTGTATATCATTTGTAGCTAGGGAGCACACCTATCTGCTTGTTTGCATTCAAGATTTGAGGGAATGGATAACACCTTCAAAAGGGTTTTGATCTAACCCTCACTGTTTTAGGTTTGTGCCTATCAACCAAGGCAAGAGAACCTATATTGCAGCCCTTATATGGTAAAGGAGATTGGAGATATCCTTGTGTTTTGCATATGGTATGGAAGAGGCCTTGCAAAAACATGATCAAGCATCCATTATCCAAAATTAAAGGAGTTGTAACTACTAAATGATGGAAATTTTCTCAAAACAAAGCTAGGGCTGCTAAAGACATGATAAAACCCTGATATGCTTTGTGCATTTTTGTGGAAGGATTGTAGTTCTTTTACTGGACACATAGTGCAAATGCAGGGGTAGTATTGGTAGGATGAATTATTTTGAATAAAATTTTGTGGGGAGGTGTTTTAGGACAAGACTAGCTGGGAATTACCAACTTCCTTTGAGAACCTTTGCAAGAAATTTCTAACACCTACACAACAAGAATACTTCCAGAGGTTTTAAATGCTCCTTTAACTAGGATATGTGCACAAATGGAGGCCCAGATCTACACTCTTACACACAAAATTTGATAACCTGCCACAAAATCTTGAAGTAAAATACCGACAAAGTATCTATGAATCCCTATTTAATCATGACCTAAGGTGCACCCAAAGGTTTACAAATAGTCTCATTATTCAGGGACAGTAACATGATTTTAAATATGTTTATCTTCTATCAGATGAAAGCTCTTCTAAATATAAGATTACAAATGTCCATTAAACCATCAACAAGAAATGAGACCCTATATGATGAAAGAGATTCTAAACACAAGATTGAAACATAAACAAGAAACATAAAATGAAAACATTCTGAAACATAAGTATATGCAAACTTTTCCAAGAGAATAAACCAGATAATCTAGAACATGATCAGATACATCAGCAACAGAAATTCATGAGAACAATCTCAGAGCCTGTTGATGGCTTTACAACTAAAACCAACTCAACATGATGAAATCTGATACAAAAATGGAATTGAAAATGGCTCTCAGGTGGTTTTCTCTAGAGAAAGGGATTTCTTCCAGCCTTTTTGCTTGAAAATTTTGAGTCTTTTTTCTTTCTTCATGTTTCCCCCCAGACCTTTAAAAATGATTGAAAAATACATTTTATACCTCATGCCAGCTTGGATCCTTGCTTCCCAAGCAAAGAATATACTCAAGGGATCAAATTTGTTTACAAAAAAACCCCATCCATTTCATGAAAATCACATCAAACTGTAAAACAGCTTGCATAATGCAAGGGATGCACAAATATTTTAAAATATTGCATGAATTTGGATACTTATCCATCCCAAGGTCACATGTTTTTGGCATTCAGACATGCTAGCATGCATTTTACAATCATTTTCCACCTTTCTACTTCATCATTTTTCACCTCTGCATCTTTAATTTTTTACCTTTCACATTTCTTACATGCGGGCCTGAGTAACCAAATTTCATCAAAAACACCATAGGGCACCGAATTATCTCATAAAAATTATTTCATTGCACTCATAAGGCCGAGGGGACTGCAAAATCATATAAAATGTTCGATGCATTTTGATGAAGAAACTGTGATTTCCAAGATCCTTGGAGCTTCCATATGTTTCCCAAAAACTGAATTTGCACAGTAACCGTTGATTTCAAAAAATCAACTTTAAATTTCTACCCTCCACATGGCCGATTAGGTCCCTTGATATTCCCCTTTTTTCCTTTGGATAAGGTGGACACGTGTCTAAAAACCATTGGCGCGGGCCCCTTCCCTTTAAAATTTGCATTTGTAACCTTTTTATGCCCTTTAGAAAATTTTGAAAATTTTCCCCGCTTACCCCCTGGACCCGCCACGTTTCCACATGTAGGCCCCAACAAAAACTACGGGGGCCAATTTGATGAATTTTACCACTTTTTTGAGAAAAGGAAATTTCTTTTGCAAAATTCTCCGCGGGCCCGAACACCTGCTCACTCCCTTACCACGTGTCACCTCTCCCATTTGCTATGGAGCTGACCCTTCCATTTTTCCCTCAACCCTCCGCGAGCACTAAAACCTTTTGCAAGCCTACGCATTCCCCTTTTCACGTCTTTTGTAAAATGCCACCATGTCATCCCCTTGATTAGATGCTGCGGGGGACACCTTCAAATTTTCCATGGGTCAATTTTTGACTTTGAGATTTTTCGCCAAAATTTTTAAACTTTTCCATTTTTCTCTCCGCGATCCAAACCTCCACAAAATTTTGAGACACATGCGCTCCTCCAATTTGACACGGGCCTTTTGGAAAAAAAATTTCCTTTGTAATGTTGAGCCCAAAAAAAAACAAATTTTTCAAAGTTCTCACTTCTCCGTTTGACCTTCTTGGACATGTGTCCACTTTTCATTAGAGGTGCGGACCCTTGGGTTAAAATTTTACCATGACATCTTGAGCCAAATTTTTTCTCCAACTCCCCCCCGCCGTCCACATGCTCTTCCTTCCATGTGTCACCTGTCCCATTCGTTACGGGCCTTCAGGTAAAAAAAATTGATTTTGAGACATTTGCAAAAATGAAGGCAAAATTTCTAAGCAACCTCCGCCACCCGCCGATCCTCCAGCCAATCAAATTGTGCCAGGTAGGCACTTCACTGTAGCAATGTGGAGCTGCGGACCAGATTTTTTTCCCTTGTTTCAAAATTTCAAAAGCAAGTGACAAGTTAGAACATGTTTTCCCGCAACTATCCATGGCCAATAGGAACCCGCCATGTCACCAATGATTTGCGATGATGAATTTGATTGGAAGATGACTCCTGTATGACCGTCGAAGATGTAAAAAAATTCAAATTATGCCCCAGAAAAGCAAATTTTTTTACAAGGAATGTAGATTTCTCAATTTTAAATCAAGTGAAACATGATTTTACATTGTTTTCAACCTGGGGAGTAGGATTTTAACATCAAATAACTCAGATTCGATCCATTTTCAAGTTTTTTCATGATTTGGGCAATGGAAAAAATGACACAACCCGTAAAAATAAGAAGAAATTAAGGCACAACAAGAGGGGAAACTTGGAAATTGTTTCAAATTAGGGTAAAATAACCACATCATGAAAATCTTTGAAGGCATTCAACTGGATAAAATGAAGTTGTAGGTCACCAACTCGAGCAACATTTAAACATTTTCTGAGCAAAACTGAACATGGAAATTAGGGAAAAGTGTGCAAACTCAGAATTTTCACCAACATTGGCTCCTTCTTGGGGATGGGCACTCCCAGCGAGTGCCACAAGATCACAACCTAGACCAAGTGCCAAAAATCCATTGGGCAAGGAGTAAAAAATGCAGAGTATCCCAAAAAACCAGAATTTTCACCAAAAATAGGACCAAGAAAACCAGACCAACCATGATTGACAAGGACAAAAGGGAAAACCACGAGCCAACAATAGAAAAAGACAAAGCAAAACAAGACGACTATACAAAATGTACAACTTGTGCATACCTCATACGGGGATTTAATCCAAGAAGTGTTTTAAATGTATGCCATTAACAGGTAGCTCCAGTAAATCCCCATCTAGATCCTTGAGAAAAAATGTATTTTCTCCAATCCTGATATCAATGGCATAAGGGCTCAATCCATAGAGCATCAAAATTGTCATGATTTCCTTTGTCTTCATGCCTACTATCCCATAGCAAAACCAAGATCTCCAACATTGAAGGCTCTAAGAGTGACCTTTTTATAAAAAAACGTCTTCAATTTCTCTCTAAATTTGATATGCTTTTGATGAGAAGCTCTTCTTTCTTCATCCAACTCAATGATCTGATTGATTCTTGATTTATATGGGCCATGTCTCTTGATCTTCCAACTATTGGGAAAACTGAAAAGTGGATAACTGCAGGTGCAAGGGTAGAAAAGCCTGATTTCCATACACCAATTCAAACGAGACTCTTACTAGTTGCTCTTTTAGGAGTTATTCTATCTAGCCCAGATCTACAAATTTCAATTTCTCTCCCCACTTCTTCTTGTTGATTTCCATGGTCCTTCTAATGATCTTGAGCAAGTTCTTGTTACTGGACTTCAGCTTGTCCATTTCCTTATGGATTGTATTTTGAAGAATAAGTAAGATTTATCCCATATTCATTGCCCATTGCCATCAAAAGCTTGGCTCCAAAACACATGGCATTATTAGATAAAATATTAACTGGGACTCCAAATCTGCATATGATATGATTCAACAAGAAATCCATTACCACTTGGTGTGTTGCCTTTCTAGATGGAATTGCTTCAACCCACTTTGTAAAGTAGTCAGTAGCTACAAGGATCCGTTTATGACCAGTACTAGAAGGATATGGAATCTCACCAATGAATTCCATTCCTCATTGTTTGAAAGGAGCCTCGATTGACACATGCTGCAAAGGAAGGGAGCCTGAAGCTTTCAGTCTTCCAGAGAAATGTTGGCAACTATCACACTTTCTAACCAGTTGGGTTGCATCTTTAAAAAGAGTTAGGCTTCCAATAACCAGCCCTCAAAATCTTATGTGTTATCACCCTACCAGAAAAATGTCCTCCATAAACTCCCCCATGGAAATCAACAATCAACTTGGGAGCTTCATCTTAAGTTATGCACTCTCAAGAGGACACATTCAGGGTTCTTCCAAGCTAGCCCGAGTTCTGTTATGATATATTTTTGAGAAGCCAGCTTGAGGGCCCTTTTCTGATTTTTATTCAAGTGACTAGGATAGCATAGGTGTCTGAGGTATAAAATCACATCTTTGTATCACTAAGACCTCATAAATTTTTCAAGAAGATCTACCCTTTCTTCCTCTAGCTGATTTACTTCTACATTTTGCAAATTACTCTTATCCATGAGCTTGGCTATACCCAAACCTCTTACTAGCTTTGTTGTTTGGATATTCATATCATATTCTTGTAATTTTCTGACCCATCTACATCTATTGCTTGATATATCCATGTTTGATAAGATTTCTTTACCCATGGTGTGGGGGACATAAGCAACAACTTTTGAACTCAAAATGTAAGGCCCAAAAATATTTGTTTTCTTTTATGAGTGCAAATGCTTGTTTTTCCATGATTGTATACTTTAACTCAGCTACTTTTAAAGCCTTTCTAAAGAATAGAAATAGGCCTCTCAGCTCCATTCTCATCCTTTTGCAATAAAACTGAAGCAATAGTGAATTTAGAGGTAAAGGAAAATATTTGGAAAGGCCTCTTATAGTTGTGGAGCTGCCAAAATAGGTGCATGTTTAAGTGCATCCTTTATTCCTTCAAAATATTGAATGGCAGCCTCCTCCCACTTGATAACTTGATCCTTTCTTAGCATGCTTGTGATTGGAAGAGTTATCTCAGACAAAATTGGAAATAAACCTTCTAATAAAATTGATTTGGCCAAAGAAAGATTGGATACCTTTCTTGGTTCTTGGGATAGGCACCTTGCTGATTGCTTCTACTCTCTCAGGGTCTATTATAACACCTTCTTTGGACACAATATGTCCCAGAAACTTAGCCTTTTGCATGCCAAAATGACACTTCTTTGGATTAAGGGAAATTCCATACTCTCTACATCTGATTAGCATCTTCTCTAAGTGTTGTAAATGGTATCCTCACTAGCCTTGAAAAAAATAGTCACATCATCTTGGTAAATTGCAATAAAGTCATTGATATAACCAACAAAGGCAACATCCATTGCCCTTTGAAAAAGTAGCACCAACATTCATCAATCCAAAACGCATCCTTACAAAAACATAAGTCCCCCAAGGAGTAGTGAAGGCTATCTTAAGTCTTTTTGATTCCTTGATAACTACTTGATTGTATCCGGAGAAACCATCCAAAGTAGAAAGCATCTCTGACCCTATTACAAGTTTCAACATATTCTCCATGTTTGGCAAAGGTTAGTTGTCCTTTATAGATGCTTCTGTTTAGAGTCCTAAAATCCACACAAAGTCTGATATCACCATTCTTCTTTCTAACGTGGCACAACGTTTTCCACCCAAGATGAGTATCTAGTAGGCTGAATGATACCACCATCTCTCAATTTATTCAACTCTTCTTGCATTTTCATGGAAAGAAGTGGGTTAATAGGCCTTTGTTTTTTTCTAAATGGCTTGGTTTTTTCCTCAAGAGGAATCTCATGTTGGAACAAGTCTTCTCTATATGTCCTTCAGTTTTGAATAAGACCAAGCAAGGTAGTCTTGATATTTCTTTTAAAGTTAGGCATAGGACTATGTTTTTCTTCTTTGCTTAAATTGCTACCCAGCCAAATCTTCCTTGGTTTATCCCTGGTTCCCAAGTTGTGCTCTTCCACTTCCCTTGAAGCAGACATCTTTCTATTTATGATGCAATCAGCATTGTTAAAATTTTCCTCAAGTGCAATAAGACCTTTAGGAATGGTATTTTTTTTCAATTGGATAACATCCTTGTCAAATAAAGTTTCTCTCCCTTCATTCATGCATACCATTGGCTCCCAATCAATGTTCTGACCAGTAAAACTCACCTTGGCATTGTAAGAATCTCAATACTTGGGCATCATTATAAAAAATCTGCCAATGTTTCACATTATCCGAGATAGCTGGCCTTGTTAGCATCTCAATGTTATATTCACAAAAAGGTGAAATGGTAAAATTATCAAATTTAGAGACAAGTACAACAAAATTATTAGTAGCAGCATTGAGACTTCTATCATGGTAAACAATGTTAAAGGAATCAAACATTTCAATCAAGTCCCAAACAACATGCTTATATTATTTCATACACTGATTTTTTGTGGCATACAACTTCCTTACTTGCTTGAAAACCAGCTCTGAATCTCCCTTAGAAACAATATCCTTCACTCCATACTTCCATTCAATTCTTAACCCCAAAAACAATGCTTCATACTCAACAACATTATTAGTGCATTCAAAGTTAAGTTTGAAGGACAAAATAAACTCTTCCAAAATGGGAGAAAGTAAAACTACACCATCACCATTTCCAACTTTGGAGCAAGCTCCATCAAATAGAAAGGTCCAAGGAGAACCTATCATATCAAGGCAGTCTGATTTATCCATCTTGTTCTCTTTTCCATCAGAAAAACCAATGAAGTTTTCAACATCCACATAAACAAACAACACTTCATAAGGAGCATTTTTGGGATCTTCAATCAAGTGCAACATCTTCTTTTCACCATAGAGTTTGACAAGACTGTTCTTAATGGGAATGGTGGAAAAAGACATTTCCAGTTGAACACTACCACCAACACTTACAACCCATTTTTTTGACAAAATCATACCCCATTTGGCAGGGCAATCAACAATTACAACATCAACTTTTAAATTCTTACCTGGATATGCTGCAAGTTACACTACTAAACTTTTCAAACAACCAATAATCAGAACTTCCCTTGAATCCAAGGCTATATATTTCCCATATATTGTCTTTTACTTTGATGTCCAACTCATTCATGACTTCTATAGGCATGACATTACATGATGCACCGGAATCAAACATACAATTGTGAAGAAATCTATCTTTTATGAGCAAAGTTGTGAAAAATGGATCAACATTAAATTGGGAATAAACCAAGGATGTCCCCAAATATACTTCATGTGCCTCTCAAAGATCTTCCATTGGTGGTGGTGTTTCAAGGTCAGCACTATTTTGAAGAGGAGTCTTAACAAAATTTACATTTCTTCTCGGGGTAATCTTTTCTTCTTTCAATCCCAAGTACTCGAATGCTCTCTTCTTATGCTTAGGTATTCTAAGAAACTCAATGATGGGAACATTCAATTTAATTTGGCTCAATAATTTGGCAATATAATATGGAACATTCTTTGGCAAAACAACATTGGAAGGGAAAAAAGAAGGTTCATCAAATGGAGAAGTATTCTTGGAATCCTGGGCATGAAGAGGACTGATATTTTTGCATGGTATAGTAGGGTTCTTGGCCATTGTTTCTTTTCTAGGATTATCTTTGGGAATTCTTGTGAGAAAGGGTGTATTTTTCTTGCCTTGAGGACCAGCTCGTCTAACAACATTACTTCTATTATTGTACTCTTTCTCTTGACCAACCACAACATTCATTAACAATTGTTTATCCTCCTCCAAAGGGATGCCACCATCATAATTTTTGATAATCAAAGCCCTCAGATATACAAAGTAATTATTAGGAATTTCAAATGGCTTGAACAACATCAACCTCATGAGTTTGATAGAAGGAAAAAATTGGTACCCTCTTTATACAATCCCAAAAGGTTTCAATAGTCCTTATACTTATCACATCTGTTGATGTTGCTACTTGTTGTGAGCCCGAAGAGCTTCCCATCATATAAATGTCATCATCCATTTCATCTTAATTATCATCTTCAATAACTTTCTAGTCCATTTCACAAGGAGGATGAGGAAGAAAACATCTATCACACAAATCCATATCAGTAATTTTTTGAACAACAACAACCCTTACAGTTAGAGGCTCAGGAACCACTCTATTTTCACATGTTTGGGGTTGTCTACTTGCAAATCTAGTAGGCACTTTACCTTTATCATCTTGTATTTGATCACCCCTAGGATGATTACCAAATATTTCATGGTTTTGAGTTCTTTGTTGTCCTTGTGAACTTTTCCCAATTCCATTCTCAGCCCAGGATAATTTGTAAGAAATTTCTTTGATATCCACTACCAAAGTCTTGACAACATCGTCTAAATTAGCACCCTTGCTAGCTTGGGGCTTCTTAGGGTTTATCAGCTTCACACCATCCCTCTTAAGTGCTTTACCAATAGCTTTAATATTATTTTCAATTTGAAGTGCCATGGTGAAAGCTTGCCTCAAGTTTGTAGGATTTTTGTCCTCTGAAGTAATAGGCTGCCTTTTTATCAAATGCATATGTATATTTTATCAAGAAAAAATCATCATAAGGCCTCAAAATGACAGGAAACCTTCTCAATGTTTTATTAAATCTTGTATTGAAGTTATGGATTATCTCATTTGGGTTCTTCTTGATATTTTAAAATTAAGATAAAATAAATATAGAATCAGTCCTGTCACCATATTACAACCTAAATACATTTTTCATCCCAATCCATGAATCAATAGGGTTATCAGGTAGAGCTTTGTACCAGTCCCTAACATCTTCTTCGAGTGTATGGATAAACAATTTGATATACAAATCCTCAAATTCTATCTCAAAATATTCCATCATATTATCAAATAGTTTGAGATGCTGATCACCAGTAAAGGCATTGTTACTTTGGAATTTTGGTAACCTATTTCTCACATCTTGAGAAATAGCACGGAGTCACCACTAAGGATTTCCACCTTAGTTGTGCAAGAAAGCACTAAAATATTGTGTCAAATGTATGCTACTATTGAAAACTTGACAAGGTTATACAAATCAGATCTTCTTCTTCTTAATCAACAAAAAACAATGCATCCAAATTATATTATATAAGCTGCTAGTAAATGAGAAGAGTAGGCTAAGCTTTGAAAACTTTTACCCAAAACATGGAGACCTGAAGTATAAAATGTTATCCCAAGAATGTAACAGCACAAATAATTGATCACACAAATGCTCAAACCTTTCAAACACTTCAAAACCTCCAAGAAAGTTCCCAGAAGTCACCTTGGTAATGGTGCCACTTAGATGTTGGTATCCAAATTTAATATCCTTCACAACTTGAACAACATCATGAACTTGTATAAGACTCTTAAGGACAGATAGATGGTTTTTATGTCACTTATAGCTAGGGAGCACACCTATCTACTTGTTTGAATTCAAGATTTGAGGGAATGGATAACACCTTCAAAAGGATTTTGATCTAACCCTCACTGTTTTAGGTTGTGCCTATCAACCAAGGCAAGAGAACCTATATTGCAACCTTTATATAGTAAAGGATATTGGAGATATCCTTGTGTTTTGCATATGGTATGGAAGAGGCCTTGCAAAAACATGATCAAGCATCCATTATCCAAACTTAAAGGAGTTGTAACTACTAAATGATGGAAATTTTCTCAAAACAAAGCTAGGGCTGCTAAAGAAATGATAAAACTTTGATATGCTTTGTGTATTTTTGTGGAAGGATTGTATTCTTTTATTGACACATAGTGCAATGTAGGGGTAGTATTCGTAGGATGAATTATTTTGAATAAAATTTTGTGGGGAGGTGTTTTAGACAAGACTAGTTGGGAATTACCAACTTCCTTTGAGAACCTTTTCTAGAAATTTCTAACACCTACACAACAAGAATAATTCCAGAGGTTTTTAATGCTCCTTAAACTAATATATGTGCACAAATGGAGGCCTAGATCTACACTTTTACACACAAAATTTGATAACCTGCCACAATATATTGAAGGAAAATACCGAAAAAGTATCTAAGAATCCCTGTTTAATCATGACCTAAGGTGCACCCATAGGTTTACAAATAATCTCATTATTCAGGGACAATAACATGATTTTAAATCTGTTTATCTTCTATCAGATGAAAGCTCTTATAAATATAATATTACAAATGACATTAAACCATCAACAAGAAATGAGACCCTATATGATGAAAGAGATTGTAAACAAAATATTGAAACATAAACAAGAAATATAAAATGAAAACATTCTGAAACATAAGTATATGCAAAATTTTCTAAGAGAATAAACCAAATAATCTAGAACATGATCAAATAAATCAGCAACAGAAAATTCATGAGAACAATCTCAGAGCCTGTTGATGGCTTTACAACTAAAACCAACTGAACATGATGTAATATGATATAAAAATGGAAATGAAAATGCCTCTCAGGTGGTTTTCTCTAGAGAAAGGGATTTCTTCCAGCCTTTTTGCTTGAAAATTTTGAGTCTTTTTTTTTTCTCATGTTTCCCCCCAAACCTTTAAAAATGATTGAAAAATACATTTTATACCTCATGCCAGCTTGGATCCTTGCTTCCCAAGAAAAGAATATACTTAGGTATCAAATTTGTTTACAAAAAAAAACCCATCCTTTCATGAAAATCACATCAAACTGTAAAATAGCTCACATAATGCCAAGGGATGCACAAATATTTTAAAATATTGCATGAATTTTGATACTTATCCATCCCAAGGTCACATGTTTTTAGCATTCATACATGCCATCATGCATTTGCAATCATTTTCCACCTTTTACTTCATCATTTTTCATCTCTGCATCTTTAATTTTTTACCTTTCACATTCTTACATGCGGGCATGAATAAATTTTTTATCAAAAAAAACCATAAGACACCGAATTATCTCATAAAAATTGGATGCCATTGCACTCATAAGGCCGAGGGGATGCAAAATAATATAAAATTTCATGCATTTTGATGAAGAAACGTGATTTCCAAGCTCCTTGGAGCTCTCCATGGTGTCCCAAAACCGGAAATGCACAGTAACCATTGATCAAAAAATCAACTTTAAATTTCCACCCTCCACGTGGCCGATTAGATCCCTTGATATTCCCTTTTTGCCTTTGGATAAGGTGGACACGATGTCTAAAAACCATTGGTTTGGGCCCCTTCTTTAAAATTTGCATTTGTAACCTTTTATGCCCTTTAGAAATTTTTGAATATTTTCCCTGCTTACCCCTTGGACCTGCCACGTTTCCACATGTAGGCCCCAACAAAAATTGGGAGCCAATTTGATAAATTTTACCACTTTTTTGAGAAAAGGAAATTTCTTTTGCAAAATTCTCCGCGGGCCCAAACACCTGCTCACTCCCTTACCACGTGTTGCCTTCCCATTTGCTACTATGGAGCTGACCCTTCCATTTTTCCCTCAACCCTCCGCGAGAACTAAAACCTTTTGCAAGCCTACGCACTCCCCTTTACGTCCTTTTGTAAAATGCCAGGTGTCATCCCCTGATTGGCTGTGGGGGGGCACCTTCAAATTTTCCACGGGTCAATTTTTTACTTTGAGATTTTTCACCAAAATTTTTAAACTTTTCCATTTTCTCTCCGCGATCCAAACCTCCACAAAATTTTGAACACATGCGCTCCTCCAATTTGACACGGGCCTTTTGGAAAAAAAATTTCTTTGTAACTTTGAGCCCAAAAAAAACAAATTTTTCGAAGTTCCCTCTACTCCGTTTGACCTTCTTGGACACATGTCCACTTTTCATTAGAGGTGGGCCCTTGGGTTAAAATTTTACCATGACATCTTGAGCCAAATTTTTTCTCCAACTCCCCCCCGCCGTCCACATGCTCTTCCTTCCATGTGTCACTGTCCCATTCGTTACGGGCCTTCAGGTAAAAAAAATTATTTTGAGACATTTGCAAAAATGAAGGCAAAATTTCTAAGCAACCTCCGCCACCCGCCGATCCTCCAGCCAATCAAATTGTGCCAGGTAGGCACTTCACTGTAGCAAGTGGAGCTGCGGATAGATTTTTTTCCCTTTTTCAAAATTTCAAAAGCAAGTGACAAGTTAGAACATGTTTCTCGACCGCAAATCCATGGCCAATAGGAACCCGCCATGTCACCAATGATTTGCGATGATGAATTTGACGGGGAAGATGACTCCTGTATGACCGTCGAAGATGTCAAAAATGTCAAATTATGCCCCAGAAAAGCAAATTTTTTTACAAGGAATGTAGATTTCTCAATTTTAAATCAAGTGAAACATGATTTTACATTGTTTTCAACCTGGGGAGTAGG
This sequence comes from Taxus chinensis, assembly GCA_019776745.2. Taxonomy (NCBI): domain Eukaryota; kingdom Viridiplantae; phylum Streptophyta; class Pinopsida; order Cupressales; family Taxaceae; genus Taxus; species Taxus chinensis. Next base: position 230,149,483 of record CM034153.1, read on the forward strand.
ATTTTAACACTCAAATAACTCAGATTCGATCCATTTCAAAGTTTTTTCATGATTTGGGCAATGGAAAAAATGACACAACCCATATAAATAAGAAGAAATTAAGGCACAACAAGAGGGGGAAACTTGGAAATTGTTTCAAATTAGGGTAAAATAACAACATCATGAAAATCTTTGAAGGCATTCAACTGGAAAAAATGAGTTGCAGATCACCCACTCGAGCAAATAAAATGTTTTCTGAGAAAAAATGAACATGGAAATTAGGGCAAAGTGTGCAAACTCAGAGTTTGCACCAAGATGTTTGACACCATATGTGGAGGATTTAGTGAATTCAGAATTGGGTTTGTTTGATCGAAGTTTAAGATGGCCTTGCTCAAGGGCATGGAGTTCAAATTTGCAAGCCATGGTAAATTCCTCTTTAAAGGTTTGAAATGATTGAATTTGAAGACTATTCTTGTTTTTTATTTCATTTACACATCAAAAACAAGGTCAAATCAAGCATCTCAATTTTTATTTTTCATTAATTTAGCATTTTGTCAAACATCATTTTTTCCACAAAGATCACCTCTAATTCCTTCAATCACCAATGATTATCTGAAATCCCCCACGATTTATATGAACCACCTATGATTACTATTAATATAGTCACTTTTATTAGTCATTACATTTTATCATCTTTTATCTACCTACCTGGACTTAATTTGTCTATTTTTTAGAAGTTATCCTATGGATGATTGTTCTAGGTTAATCCCATCCAATCACAAGCATTTACAATATTTTGATCATCCAACAAACATTCATACAGGAGAAGTTCAACATCCTCCATGAACTCACCTTGTGCGCCATCACATTTGCACCAACTTTTGAGGCCATTGAAGAGTAGTTCAAGATCCTTAATGACATATGAGAAGAAACCAAGGAGTATTGGTATGATTACTTTGAAAATTTTGAGCTCGCCAAAACCCTATCTTGGGCCACCTATGAAAGTGAACAGGACCCCCTATCCATCTTGAATTCTAGTTATATATTTTTCTATCATTTATATTATATTTATCTCTTAATTGTATCAATGAGTTAACACCCTTCAAGGAAGTCCCTTTGGATTCCTGGGATCGGCCTTTACCAAGCAACTCGTTATCCTATCTATCTAATATCTTTCATTTAGTTTTCATTTTTTGCATTTCTTCTCACTCAGAAAAAGGAGGAGTGCTTTTATATTGCCTACATTCCAACATCTCGACATTGCATCGGTCGGCGCAGGTATAAGTAAAACCTGTTTATTTTGAGTCTTCGGTACTTTTTACATTTGATAGCACTAATTGAAAATTTTCTAATACATTCCTAGCATGAGGAGTTTGTATAGTGATGAGGTAGATGAGATGGATTTTTTGTAATGTGGGTTATCATATGGGTCTTTGTATAGACTCGAGACAGAGGGTCAAGCACTCATGACCCCGACGATGATTGGTATTAGTTGTTATGGATTACCTAACTCTATTGGAGGTCAGTTTTCATGTATGTTGACATGGATTTTATCAGACATGATAGAGCATAGGAATTTTTTTTCATGGGCCCGTGCATTACTTGCACATAATTCTAGGGAGCTATGGTCATCGAGAGTAGGGGGAGGTTTCTTATCGATGTGGGGTTATTATAACAGTGCTAGGATTACAAGCACATTACAATGGCTTCGTCAAGGGGTTTACTATGGGGAGGCCTGGAGATTTTGGATGAGATGGCTAGATTCATATGGTAGACATAAAATAGGGGTGAGGTGGGGTCAGTGAGAGGTGATGGGCATTATGGATAGCTCCTCACAGGATTACATGGTGGTGACGTGAGATAGAGGCATTATATTGGGTATTTAGTGTGACAAGGTGAGGAGGGTGAGCTTATAGCCACCCAATAGGATATATGTGTGCAAGGTCGATGGTCAAAGGAGTGGGAGATTGTCAGATTCAATCACGTCAGTTGGCAATTTGGACTAGTATAATATTTTCCTAAGGCATCCACTACTTGTAGTCCTGATGATGGTGACATATATACGCCTCTTCCTAATGTCATAGGGCTTCACATCATAGAGGATAAGGAGGGTGCATTGGGTGTAGATGATCAGGGTGTATCCACAATAGTGGATGATGTCAGGGTTATTAAGGCCTATAGTCATTTTTACACCCACCAAGAACAAGGGAACCTCATGCGCACTGGCCTATCACCCAGCGGGCACTGGGCGCTCACCTGAGGTGCGTGAGAGGGAGCCGAGTCTCTCTTTTATGTGAGTTTAGTGGAAGGCATCATTCATGGTCTTGAATTAGTGATTTAAAGGACATGAAAAAGCTATAGAGCTCAGAATGGCTTCTATACCCCTTCAGTCATATCAAAAGTAAAAGCACTTAACAGAATTAACAGAACTAGGAAGTTGTAAATCCACAAATAGACTTAACATTCAAGTAAGGTTCATGATTATACAAGAACAAAAGCATAATAGAAATATGCAGGTAATACAGAGAAAGGATCTTAATACAATTTTCATGGTAACCTTATCATATTCATTCATAGCATTACTTATAAAACATCACAGAAGGGAGACCGTAGTCATGCGCCATATCTGGATCCATACATGTATGCTCACAAAACAAAATTTTCATTCCCCATTCCCTCATTACATTCTTCCTACAATCATCTACCCATTTTATCCCATAGTTCTCGTAGTAATTCTGTAGAGCTCCACTACCTCACTTGTGTCTCTTCTTTTTCTTTGCCAAGGGTGCGCATATAAATAGGCATCTGAGCTCTAACAAACTCCTCTGCAACCTCAGATCTGACCCCAAGTGTCAAGGTGTGGGTCGTCCCAGGCGTATTCCTCTCCATGAAATGATTAGATTTTTGGATCTTCTTATCACAAGGTATATTCCTTCTGAGACATCCTGTTGCCAGGATGGAACCTTATCCAAACGGAACACATTCTTCATGTGTTCTGTCCAAAAGGTAGAAAATGGCTAAGTCCCGAATTGTGCTTCACGTGCGTGCGTCCTTGGTTCTCCAAGAACCCTTTTTGAATTCTACCTTGCGCACCTTCACTTGCGTGCTCCCTCCAGCCGTGCACACCTACACGCCTTTAAGATTTGGTAGCTACATTAGGGTCCCAACATTACCCCACACTTCACCTGTTCTCTACCCTCGGGAACCTTTTCAAAGAATGCAGTACAAAAAAATTTGCAAGGCCTTGCCTTGGAAAAGAATGGAGGGAAAGAATAAAGAATGGGGGAGAGAAAGAATAGAAGGAAAACTACCTAAAGAAGAAGAAGGGGAAAATTTTGCCACATGTTGGCCTCCAGTGTATTCCATGCACTGACTTCATCCTACACTCTTGTGCAAAGGTCACCAACCAATGTGCTCACCTCGTCGAAGGTTAACCCTTCCCCTTTTGTGTTAATGGTCTCCACCACATTCTCCAGTTCCTTAGCGTGATCTTCCAAGGCATCCATCTTCCTTAGAATGACCTTGTAGAGCTCTTTTAGCCGGGTTTTGATTGAGAGTCGCAGGATCTCAATAGCTTCAGACTTATTTCCACTTCGTCTAGGATCTTTTCTCACTCAACTCTATTGCCTTTATTATTTTCCATGAAATCATTCAGCTCGGCCTCCTTGTTGGCAAGAAGCATGCTTTTCACCTTGTCTTGATCTGTGCAATGGTCGTAGGCAACCCCCACGGTTTGTACAGCTATCTTCACATCAGCAAGCACCTTGTTGTATTTAGCCACGAGCGCGATGACTTTCAATTTGTCCTCCTTCTCCAAGCACATAGCTACCTCCTCTACCGACTCTAAGGCCAAAGGCTACCTTTCCATGGTGAGGATTTGAGTCAAGTCCTCTAGACATTCCAAGGAGGATCCATACTTTTGCGTGGGAGGGTTAAGGTCTGGGTGCTTCATGATAATAGCTTGGGAGATGAGCTCCACCTTCTTGGAAACTTCACGTACCCTGGCCTTTTCCTCCTGAAGCTCCCTCTGTAGTTGAGCACTGATTAGTTTCTCAAGGCTGAGGTCCTTTGTTAGCTTAACTAATTCTTCCTTCCTCTTCTCCAACAGGTCCTCCAAGACTTTAACCCTGTCATTTCTGTAGAAGAGCCTAGCCTCAATTTCCATGAAGACTTTGTTGAGTGTGTTACACACTTTCTCATCCAATAGTTGTTGTGTGTTTATAATGGGGTTGTCCCCCTTTCCTTTGAACAATGCTAGTATCGCTCCTTGGTTGACCTCGAACTCGGGCTCATTGAGGTGGGAGTCGAATGCCCATGATAACATCTTCCTTGTGCATAGGTATCCACCCTCAGGATCAAAGGACTCCATGGTGGTGAGCTCCTTGGTGGGCACGGTACTCTGGAAACATGCGCGCAAAACTTTGTTGGGGTCATCAACATATCCCATCGTTATTCTTCCCCCTTCTGCGCGTTTACTTCCCATGTGCACGCCCTTGGGAATAGTTACTAAAAGAGTTGGGTCTTTTGTGCTACCCACACTCTTCTCCCTTTCTCTTCCTTGAATTTTCAGAGCACGAGCTCCGTGTTGCGCTCCAACTCCTCGTCGACCAAGGTATTAATTATCTTCTCCACCTCCCTTATCACTTTCTCATTCACCTCCTCTTGAGTGAGCTTGGGCATATCTGGCTCCTTGGTACTTGCCCCCTCGCTCCTTTCTTCACTTCGTGCACCTTCCTCCCCTTGGGTGCTCTTCCTCCTTGCAAAGATGAAGGCATCATTTGCATCTTCTACTTCCTCTTCTCTCGAATCATGGACATCAATCGGCTCCTGATCCACCTCCAACTCTTCCTCTTCATCATCATCCTTTTCGCCTATATAGGCATTCAGGTCGTCTGTATCTTCAGACTTTGGTTCTTCCATCTCCTTTCTTCTTTCTTTTCTGAAAACTTCGGAGTCAGGGATGTGGTCTTCTCTTCATCTGAGGGCTCCTCAGGGGATGGTGGCTTGGTAGGTTCTGGGGTCTTCTCCTTGACCACTATTCTCTTCTTCTTCTAGATGTAGGTACTTGTCTCTGTAGTACCTACATCTTGCTTCTCCACCACCCTCTGTTCCTCTTTCTCTTCCCTCTCCTTACGCTTTAGCGTGGGATTCCTTCTTCCAATAGGGTCGTCTGGAATGGATATCTCATTCTCCACATACACACCCTTTTCAACCTTTGGCCTTATGCACAGGTAAATCCTTGCAGCATTGCTCCTAGCAATAGGTAAGGTCAAAGGCCTTACAATATGCACATCCTGTGACATGTACCTCTCAACGTACGCACACTTCTCTGGGTAAACCAACTTCTTCCTCATTTCCCTGTGCTCTCTGTCAAGGGTGGACAACTCAAGGTCCAATTTCTTCGACTCCTTGTATATGTTTACTCCCACTTGGAAAAATTGGGTAGTAAACGAGAATGGGAGTTTGCACCATGGACTCCAACTACCATCCACCAAATGAACCTGCCAATGCAGAAGTGCTGGTAGACTGCGAACTCTGCTTCTCCTTCGGTCACTGCGAGGAGTTGTTCAGGGATCCACCATTCAGCCCTGAATGCGTTCCTAAGGCACTTATACCATTTTTCTAAGCACACCTTGTGTACCCCTATCATTGATTCACATGTGTATTTCTGAAATCTCTCCGCAAGTGAGGGATCTTCAACAGGGTACTCCCACACGAATTTGTTAGATGCATCTGGCACCCCGATTTCTGAGAACATAATTGTCAATAGAATGTTTCCAAATAGGATCTTTCCTCCCTTCTCCACATTGCTTATGATTTCATCTGCTATGTAGTGGGAGATGTTTTATACGGTGCCTTCCGCTACCTTCCTATAGACATTCAACCAAGGCTTGCTCACCTGGGTCCACCTTTCTTGTCCATTCAGCTTGGAGACAAGGTGTGTGGCCATCTTCATCACCAGATCGCTGATATCTAAGATGTCATAGTACCTTGATCCCTTCTTCAATTCCTGGGATGTTATGGTTTCTCTGATTTCCTCCTCATCCAGGAGGTCATCTATGAGCGCATCCCCTACACATTTTAGGCCTGTGAAGCATGAAATTAGTTGGGGAGTTATGCACATTTTGCGCCTTGCGAAGTAGAAGAAGTTTTCATGTATGTGCGTCATCAACCATTGGTACAAGCACTCAGGCTTCCCAAAATATTGCAACTTGAAAAGTTGGAGAAGCCCTACCTTCTCCATTTTCACCTTGACCATGTCGTTGTAGATTGGCAACCCATCAGGTGTTTGTTTATTTGTGGGGCGTACTAGCTCCAGTTCCATTTCCTTCGTGATTGTGCTTGACCAGTGATTGTAGTCGATCACGGTCATCTTTCTTATGTGGGACTCCCACTCTTTCCCTAGGAAAACCCCATCCAGGTATTGCATTTCCGAGTACCATTCCTCATTTGTATCCACGGGTATTTCTTCTTGTTTCTTCTTTCCTTTTCCTTTACCCTTTCCCTTCTTGGATTGTTCTGCAGGTTTACCTATTGGTTTTGTGGCCATCATTGCACCCTTTGCTTTCATTCCCAGGTTATCTTGCAAGTTGTTTGAATGTTTTCCTCGTGTGCCCCGTGCCCTAGAACACAAACCCTAATCTCTGATTTTTCTCCTTCGATCATGGTGCTTCTTCACAACATTCCTCACACCCGTGAATCACTTCTGCTCTGGTTTGTAGATCTAACAGACTGATTGCGCTTAAGTTTTTGGGATTTTCCTTCGCATGAATTAGTTCTCAAAACTCTAGCTCTTGAAAGAAAATCGCTCTTCTTGTGTTTACAAAGTAAAATAATGAACTTCCCATTCTTGTATTTATAGCTTTTCCTACTTTTACGCATTTAAGGCTAGGCTACCTACCACCGTATGATAATGTTTAATGTGTTGTTCTCAAACAACACCTGACTTCAGTGCTTCTCCTTACGTGCCCAATCCTTGCACAAAAATGTTTCCACCCATGCCCAATCCTTGCACAAAAATGTTTCCACCCGCACCCAATCCTTGCATGAAAACTTTTCCAACCTTCTGGCGTGTAAACAATCCATCTTGACAGAAGACTCTTGCACATGTGTTACCAGTGCCAAAGGCACCTCTTCCATCCTCATGATTCTTGCTTTCACCTACCTCATGTTTTTTTGCTTTTTCTCCTTTGTACGTGGATTTCCAATGTAACCTTATTTTGCCACCGACCCAAATCCTCCTAGCAGAATAACTCCAAGTTTCTCTTCATCATCTCACCCCACACTAAAATGATGTGCGGTCCTCTACGCATTCATAAGTCAAAAAGTAATAAGGTTACTAGTGCCCAAGGCACAAAACAAAACAACAACGCAAAAGGGAAATACAAGAAAGGAAAAGCATGAAAGGAAATTCTAAAATAACTGGAAAAGATGCCTTATTTACAAACACCAAGAAGCATTATTTATAGTAGGGCTTCAGCCTACTCCCATTGAAGTGTCTAGGTAATTTTGTTCCATCCAACACTTGTAACTGGCATGCACCTGAATCAAGGATGTATGAAATTACATAAGGACCCAACCAATGCACCTTCAACTTTCCAGGATGGCGTAGAAATTTTGAATCATATAGCAATACCATCTGGCCAACCTCAAACTATTTGTTCTTAATATGGTAGTCATGCCATGCCTTTTGCTTTGCCTTCTCAATTGTTTGGCTCCATCTTGCTAGTGAGTGCCTTTCATCCAACTTTATCAATTCATCTATTCTTTCTTCCAACGCTTGCTCATCGTCCAACCCTCCTGCGCATGCTATACGCAGAGATGGTAGCATGAATTCGACCGGAAAAACTACTTCCACACCAAACACCAATTGAAATGGTGTGGCCTTATTCAATCTTTTATACGTTGTTCTGTATGCCCAAAGAACTGCTGACACCTTGTCATCCCAATCCTGCCTACCCATGTCACATATCTTAGTCAATGTGTGACTAAGGATTTTGTTGAATGCCTCTGCAGTCCCATTTTCCTGAGGGTGATAAGGGGTAGTCTTGTGATGGGCTACCATGAATTCTACCAATAGAATCCTGACGGTTTCATTTAAGAAGTGAGTGCCCCTATCACTTGTTAAACTTAATGGGCACCCATACCTACTGATAATGTTTTCCCACAAAAATCTAGCAGTCGTGGCTATGGTGTAATCCTTAGTGGGTGCAGCCTCTGCCCACCTTATCAGATAATCAATACAGGTAATGATATACCGCGATTTATTCCTTCGCGTAGCCGGTGAGATTGGTCTGACAAAATCTATTGCCCATTTCTCAAAAGGTTTCGCGCTGGCGACGGGGTGTAAGGGCATCTCATCCCTTCTTCCAGGTTTTCCAAGGTGCTGGCAGTGGTCACAGGCCTTGTAAAACTCAATGCAATCCTGGTGAATCGTCTCCCACCATAGTCTGACGACTAGGATCTTGCACGCAGTTGCATTCCCTACATAGTGTCCCCCAGCAATCCCACCATGGGCTTCTTCTATTATCGCCATGTGTTCATGTTCTAATACACACCGGCGCAAAACCTCATCACATCCCATTTTATATAAATCCCCATTGATCAACATGAAGGGCGCGGTGCGTATGGCTAACCTTTTCCTTTCCAGTGCATTCATCCCTTCAGGCGCCATACCTTCCTTGAGAAAAATAGCAATGTCTTCTAACTTAGAGGGCATGTGCCACAACCTGAATAGTTGCATGCCTAGCATGGTTTCCTTGATACTTTGCGTGTCCTCTCCCGAATCAATCCTTGATAAATGATCCAGCCCACAATTGTTCTTTCCTAGTTTTACCACCACTTTGAATTCAAATTCCTGAAATAAAAGTACCCAACGGCATATGTGCCCTTGCAGCACTACTTTGTTTACTAGATACTTCAAGGCCATATGGTCAGTGTAGAATATGAAGGGAGTCGCCAGCAGATATTGTCTAAATTTTTGGAGCGCGTAGATCATTGACAATGCCTCATGCTCGGTCGTTGTATAATTCTATTCTACTGGTGTCAACTTTCTACTTGCAAAACACAAGGGATGATCAACAATTCCCTCTCCTGGTTGAGCAATAATAGATCCCATTGCTGTACCAGAGGCATCCACATGGACATGGAAAGGTTTATCCCATGATGGGAATCGTAGAATAGGTGCGGTGATAAGCCTTTCTTTTAGAGTGTCAAATGCCCTCTACTACGCTTCTCCCCACTGAAAGGAACTCTTATGTCTGAGCAATATTTCCAAAGGCACGGCGATCCTGGCATATCCCTTGATGAACTTTCTATAGTACCCAGTGTGTCCAAGAAATCCATGCATGGCACTTTGGCTGGTGGGCTCCCCTAATCCCACAATAACTGCAACTTTCACGGGATCCACCAGTAAGCCCTCTTTGCATATGATATGCCCCAACAACGTTCCAAAAGGGGTTGCAAAGACACATTTCTTGATGTTGAGGGAAATCCTCAACTGCCGACATCTTTCAAACATCAATCTCAAGTTATCACAATGGTCCCTTACCAATCCATACACTGTCCAATCATCCAAATATACTTGAAGGAACTTGTGGATGAAGTCCTTAAATGCTTGTACCACTATGCGTGAAAATACAGCGGGTGCATTCCTCAATCCAAAGGGCATGATTGTGTATGCAAAGCTTCCCCACTCGGTGGTGAAAGTTGTCTTTTCTTGGTCTTCCTTGGAAATCCTTACTTGGTGATATCCTGAGAATCCATCCGTAAAGGAATAGACCTCGCACCCAGTAACTCCTTCCAAAATCTCTTCAGTGAAGGGGGTGGGAAAAGGATCTATGATACAAACAATGTTCAATTCCCTGTAATCCATGCATATCCTAATCCGCCCATCCTTCTTTATGTTGATCACCATTGGACTTATCCATTCTGATTCCTCCACAGCCTCAATGATATTGGATGCTATCATTTTGTCTAGCTCTTCTTTAACCCTTACGCGCATGTTAGGATTCATCCTGTAAGGCCTCTTCCTAACCGTGTAGACACCATCTTTCAACTTTATCCTCATTTCCCCCAATGAATGGTGGACACCTTTCAACTCATGGTATCCACACAGGAATAAATCCTCAAATTCATGCAAGAGATCGATGATCTTTGATACTTCCTTGTCCGACCAGTAGTCCCCAATGATAGCTTCCTTGGGCTCCTTCTCCGAGCCGATGTTAACTTTCTTGGTTTTGAGTGGTTCATGATATGCATGTGCACATGCATCCACACTATCAACTACCTCACGTGTCCCAACCGAATGGTCGACATTCAGGCTCTCCATCTCCTCTCCATCAATAACATATACCATCTTTCCTTTCTCCTTTTCAGCACACGTGTGCTCAAATTGTATGTCTTCTGGTTCCTCCTCTTTGAACCGCACTTCCAAGCTAGGTCCACCAAGTAAGTTTACTAATCTATCTTCTGCCATGGTGCAATCCCCTAGAGTGAGGTGCTTGATAGTCTACAATGCCTCATCAACCAGTTGCATGGTACTTTGGTACTCGAATGTGTGAACCAGGTCAGCCACTAATTCCTGCCAATTTCCCATTTGGCGGTGAGTTTCAGAATGGATGTACCAAGCGTGTGCACAACCTTGTAGTGTCGAATACAGCTTGTGCACCCAAAGGGAGGGTGGTAATGCTTCCGTGCCTTCTCCCCAGACCCTCTCACATGCCTGGATGTGGGAAGAGGTGGGTCCATTGCCATTGTAATCCTTGATAGCGGTGGGTATGTTGCTCTTCGAGAATCAGACAATGAGCGCAATTCTAACTTCATGCCACTCCAACAAGTTTTTTCTATGCATGGCCCACCACCTCACTATTGTGTCTATCAAAACATAACCAAGCAAACATCATCGCTCGTCCTCCCTCCATTGAGCTTCCATTTCCTTCAAAAATACTTTAGGGTATACAACCCCAGAATACTTGGTTATTTCCTTTCCTCCCAGGTGCCGAACTGTATGTGCCATGGTTACCCTGGTTACCAATCCTTTCAGATGTCACCCAATCAATTCATAAGTCCCATGTGCCCAATTATCACATGCCATACTGGTAGTATCACTGACAGATTGAGCATCATCAAACTGGATGATTCCTTCTGTAGGATGGATGGTCTCTAGATCTCTTATGGAGTGCACATATATTCTGTCAAGGACCTCCTCTCCAAGGGGTTCAGTATAGGGTGTGGACTTTCCATCAGCAAGTGGTATAATCACCCTCTCCTCCTTGTTTTCAAAACTTATGTACCCCTTGTTAAACTGAAGATCTGCATTATTCTTATAGCACCACGGGTGCCCAAGTAAAGCTGGGAAATTATCTACCTTGGCAAGTGCCAAGACTTCAAAATCCCCAGTGAACTTAGTCCCCTGAATGGTAATGGTCACATCCTTCAAGACACCTATGGGCATTGCCTTTGTCTTATTTTCCATATACAACACATTTGAAGATGGCTGTAATGCAGGTCTTCCCATTTGATGCCAGGCATCCAGAGTGAGAACATTAACCTCCGTGCCTATGTCAATGAGGATGTTGCTAAGAAGCCATCCATCCACTACTGCGTTTAAGGTGATCTCTTTGTCATAATCAAGGCTGTGAGGTGGGAGGTTTGCATGCAGGATCTACCTTTCATGCTCTTCTCAGGTGTGTGGTACCTTTTCTCTCAACCATGCTCCTAGCAGGGGAATAATATTCTCCTGCCTCAGTAATTTACACACCTCCTTAACCTCATCCAAGTCATCCTTTGGTGCTTCTACTGGTCTTCTTTGCTCATCTTTTCTAGTTTTCTCTTTTAAGCATTGGATCTCCCCTTGTAAGCTTCGAATTACGTCCATGGTTTCTTGGTAGACTTCTTTCTAGTGATCAGGTTTGGATACTTCCCATGTACTACTTCTTCCCTTGAAACCAGAGGTCTCTACCTAGGTGCTTCCCTTTGCACATGTGGACTCTGCCCTTGTTGTTACCATAACAGGCTCTAGTTCTGATTCACGTATTACTCACGGGAGCCATTGCGCGTCAGCCTTCTTAATACTCACCATGGCAGTGCCCTTATCCTTCTGGTACTGCTGACTCATATGTTCATATAACTCTGGGCACTCTTCGTACTTATGTTTTTTTCCACACCAGGAGCATTGTAGAAGATCTAGACATTCACGCTTATAATGGTCTGTGGCTCCACAATTAAAGCATGTTCCATGTGGGAACTCACTTCTTCCCCCATGGTTACCATGACCATGAAATCCTCCACAAAACCCTCTTCCACGTGCACCTCCATCTCGATGCTCTTCATATTGACATTCATCTCCTTTGGAACTGTTGGCAATGCCAGTCTATAGCACACAAAGATCAATTACCTCATGAACATGGTCAATCAATCTACAATCCTTGGTGTCATGTGTGGTTGAGGTACATATCTTGCAATAACAAGATACATTTTTATGGATCACGCACTGTAAAAGGGGGCACCTACTTGCATCATGGTCCCTGTGACATATTTCACAATTTACCGCTACGGCACGTACCACCTTCCGAGTACATATCCCACCATTATCCTTTGTGTGCCCTTCTACGTTACAATCTGTGCACCACATCCCACCGTGAGTCTCTAGAACTGTGTTGGTAGATAATTTCTCCAATTACTTAGCCATGGAAGTGATCTGAGCCTCCAGAAATGGGCTAACACTAGTGTCAACACTACCAACTGCCTCAGCGTGCAAAGCAGCTTCCAACACTTCACGTGGGTCCGTGAATGTTTTATGAGACAAAGCCCTCCTAAAGGGTGTGATCAACCCTCTAACAAACCACTGAGCATGTTGTGAAGGGTGGATATCATAAGACAATTTAGACAATAGAGTTTTAAAACGTGCATCATATTCCCGCACGCTCTCTGCCATTCCCTGCTGGATTTCTTTGAGAGAGCTGATGCTATTCTGTTCAAACTCAGGTATGTGGAATTACACCAAGAATGCATTTCTCAGTGTGGTATAATCCACAATAGTCTGATGAGGGTCATACTTTCTATACCAACTATGCATGCATCCTTGCAAGGTCATCACAAATTGACTGGCCTTTCGATCCTGGGTCATGATCCCCTTCACGTGCCATAGCAGCTCGCACTTATGCACATGCTCTGTGGCATCTTCTATCCCACTGTAATCTGGTAAGTGTAGAGACATCTCAAAAAAGACTTGAGGAGGTGGCTGAGGCCCTTGTCCTCCTGATCCAGTCCCTTGGTTTCCTTTGGTGTTTCCTCCTCCACCGGACCCACTAGATCCTGAGCCACCAGCTCCACCACTTCCACCTCCAGATCCTCCTGTGTTAGGTACAGGGCCTGTGTTTGTTGTGCCAAACGCTCCCATCGTTCCACTGAATTACGCGCTGATAGTTTGTGAACTAGTGCCACTCCCAGTTGTATTTCCTCCACCACTTCCTAACGCATGCTTCCAAAACTAGTTGTATATGTGCCTTGTCCAAACATTCCACCAAATACTGGAATAGTGTGTGAAGCCATAGAAGTCCCAAATGAGAAGTTGTATCTTCTGGGTGCCGATCGGTTGCTTCTACTGATATCAAATGGATCAACTATACTTTTCCCTCATTCAAACAAACCAAGCACCAAGGTTCGGTCACTAGGTGGGGTCAGATGCGTGCCAACGACTCTTCTTTCTCTACGCGACAGACTCTCATCAGAAGCTGCAAGGTTTTCTCTCCCACGCTTACCAAGATGGGGTATCACAAATTGTTCGGGTTCCACATCCTCTGCGTGAACCTCAACTCCTTTCCACCATGTCTGGCTCCATAACCCACTTGTAATCCCACATTGTCTATCGATCTCCCTTTCATGCACTTCGTTATACTTGAGCCGTCTCTCCTCCCTTTCCTTTTCAGTCGTTATATCAGCCATCTTTCCCCAACCTGGCTTCCTTGCCAAGCACTCAGAGTGGTTTAGCCGGCCATAGGAAATGCCTCTAAACCCATGGTTACCATCAAGATTTTGATTGCCAGGGGGATAACACGTAGAAATGATCCTCTGGGCTCCCGCAAAAACTCAAACTCAACAACTTCTGGATAGGAATACATGGAAATTGTGTATTCCAGAGTGTAGCTAGTCAATACTCCCTTCCACCAATGATCTATAGCATGGGTCCATGTTAGATCAACATCTTGCAAGTTCTGATATGTTTCTTGGGTCCAAGGGTGTGACTTATAACACCACCCTGATCTAGATGTATAAGCCGAGAGCCATTTGAATAACTCTACTGGGAAACAACAGAAGAAGGTTTCATACAACTCATGATAAAGAGTGTCTTCCACCCATCTTCGTGTGTCAAACCCAGGTCCAGTATTGAATCTCTGAGTGAATTCATCCTCTGTGCTTTTAAACCAATCTTCAACACCTTCCAGGGTTATTCTCTCCATCATCACTCTTTGCACAGATCATGATGTATGCCATGTTCCACTACAACTTCGAAAAGAGGTCCCGAAAATGGAACCAAGATGTAGTCATTTTTGCACCCACCAAGAACAAGGGAACCTCATGCGCACTGGCCTATCACCCAGTGGGCACTGGGCACTCACCCGAGGCATGCGAGAGGGAGCCGAGTCTCTCTTTTATGTGAGTTTAGTGGAAGGCATCATTCATGGTCTTGAATTAGTGATTTAAAGGACATGAAAAAGCTATAGAGCTCAGAATGGCTTCTATACCCCTTCAGTCATATCAAAAGTAAAAGCGCTTAACAAAATTAACAGAACTAGGAAGTTGTAAATCCACAAATAGACTTAACATTCAAGTAAGGTTCATGATTATACAAGAACAAAAGCATAATAGAAATATGCAGGTAATACAAAGAAAGGATCTTAATACAATTGTCATGGTAACCTTATCATATTCATTCATAGCATTACTTATAAAACATCACAGAAGGGAGACCATAGTCATGTGCCATATCTGGATCCATACATGTATGCTCACAAAACAAAATTTTCATTCCCCATTCCCTCATTACATCCTTCCTACAATCATCTACCCATTTTATCCCATAGTTCTCGCAGTAATTCTGTAGAGCTCCGCTACCTCACTTGTGTCTCTCCTTTTTCTTTGCCAAGGGTGCACGTATAAATAGGCATCTGAGCTCTAACAAACTCCTCTGCAACCTCAGATCTGGCCCCAAGTGTCAAGGTGTGGGTCGCCCCAGGCGCATGCCTCTCCATGTCATGATTAGCTTTTTGGATCTTCTTATCGCAAGGTATATTCCTTCCAGGACACCCTGTTGCCAGGCTGGAACCTTATCCAAATGGAACATGTTCTTCATGTGTTCTGTCCAAAAGGACGAAAACGGCTAAGTCCTGAATTATGCTTCGTGCGCGTGTCCTTGGTTCTCCAAGAACCATTTTTGAATTCTACCTTGTGCGCCTTCACTTGCGCGCTCCCTCTGACCGTGTGCACCTATGCGCCTTTAAGATTTGGTAGCTACATTAGGGTCCCAACAACTATTATGGAGTGTCTAGAGGCCGAGAAGGAAACACTCTTAGCTGATTGGATGACCCTGACATAGGAGAGAGACACATTGGTTAAAGAGTGTGATTGGTTGATTGAATAGCTTACCACCGTACAGGTAGAGTTGACACAAGCTATCATAGACAAGGACATGTACCAACAATAGTGAAAGGTCTTGCAAAATACCTTGGGATTACTCGTCTTTTGGTATCGAGTGTTGAGTTATGGGTGGCTCAGGCTTAGGCTTAGTTGAGGGGCTAGATGGGGCCACCAGGTGGTGTGAGCATGGATAACTACCAGTCATTATGTGAGGAGCTACAGTATGATGAGGAGATAGTGAGATGGAGGCTACCATATGATCTCCATTATCTTGTGTATTTAGTGTAGAGATAGGAAGCACCGATAGGGAGTGGTGTGAGTGTCGTTAATGCACAAAGAGATCTAGATAGAGGTCCTTGTGATGATCAAGGGAGTAGTGCCCAAGGAGAAATTCGACTAACAAATTTTCATTTTACTCAGTATTAATGATATTTTTGATGTATGTAACTCTCTTGAGGCTTATATCTGATGTATATTTTTGGTATACAAATTTTTGAGACTCGTGATGATGTACATTGATGTACCCATATATATATATATATATATATATAATGATTTTGACTCATGTGTTGTTAGCTTATTTTGATGTATGATTTTTATAATGCAATGTCGGCATAGTTTCTATGTGATGTTTTAGTTGTGACTTAGATATGATATTTAGATATATAATTGTTGATCATGATGTTTGATGTGATGTCAGAGGTGATATTGAGATGATGTATGGGTGTTAATTTGATATATGATATGTTAGTTTTTTTATTGATGTGATGTGACTTCAAATATAATGATCTCGATATATGTATTGCAAAATTAATTTTAATCATGGTTAGTAATAAAATGTGAAATGCTTGCATTTAGATTGGATTTTTTGCATATATGACATGATGGTAAAATTTACAATGATGAAAATGCACTTTACAGCCTTGTAACAAAAGTTAACACATAACTAATAATAAGTAGTCACATGTAGGATATTATATATAGTTGGAAATGAATTTTTATACCTTCCTATAACATGGGAAGGGTTGACATATATAGTGTGTATGGGAGAGTAGGTTGTCCTTTTGGTGGATTCATAGGCTCATTCCCTAGCTATATTTTATTGACGCAAACTGATCAATGCGGGAAGTTTTCTTTGATGGGAAATTTGATCGATGTGGGAATATTTCTTAGGATGATTTTGATATTTTGACCTTTTTAAAGGATGATCGATGTAAGAATCCTTTTTATAATGATATGGGTAGCCATCCTTTGAGGGAGTGGTCTACAATTTCAATTTTCTTGAAATTTTATTTTGAATAACCGTCCTTTGAGGGATCAATCTATATTTTGATACGTACTTGTCCTTCGAGGGATCAATCTATATTTGATAATGTGTATCCATAGATATTCTTTACTTTTCATTTTTACACTGAGGGCAGGCCTAGTAGACCATTTTGAGGAGGGGAAAATATGTGTGCACGGACTACACATGTGTATCCCTTAACATGTCTTTAGTTGGTAGAAAAAATGTGGATGGATGTAATGATTGTGGGTTTCCTACCAAGGAGGAACTTTTCCATTTGAAATATTCGATGAAAAGATCCATGGTTCTCATATTTAAGGTCTTAATTATAAGGCAGTGATGGTAGACCACATGCTTCCAAATCATTACAGTGGTAAAATGATAGGATAGTGATGGAATAAAATCTTTGATGTGACTAATGTCATAAATGTATGAGTGTTAATGGTAGAAAGGCCGCAAGTGCAAGGAATTCAAATGCTCCTTTTTAGATTTACCATCAAGGGAGGCTAGACGATGGGAACCTGATATATATTTTTGAGTAACAACATATGGACCAATCCAGTTAGGGGAAAACTTTCCACAATTACTCCTTTCCAAAGTAGTGACATTTTGATGTTATTTTAGGACGTGATAAATAATGTTGAAGTACCATTCTTTGACATGTTTTTTATACGTACATTTGATGCACTCTTGATAGACATGATAATATTCAAGGGATGTTAGGAAACATTTGTCTAACAATTCAAGTTGTGTTATATGTTCTTGGTGATAATCCTCATCAGAGACGAAGTCTCGGTGGGATACACATAGTGATGGGATTTGAACTTCTAGGGGTAAGACTATCTCGGAGCCATAGAATAAAGAAAAATGTGTAGCGCATGTAGGAGTATGGATGCTAGTTCGATAATCATAGAGAGAAAATTGGATTTGGAGATGCCAATTCTTGCCTTCTTCGTCAATGGTTTTCATGAGGATCTTGTTGAGTATTTTATTAGAAGCTTCAACTTGTATGTTTTTCTATGGATAATAAGGTGATGAAAATATTAGTTTGATGTTGAATGTCTCACATAATTTCTAAACTTCCTTATTTTTGAAATATTTTCCATTATCTGTGATTATTTTGTGAGGGATGTTGAAGTGACATATGATATTTTGATAGATGAAATCAATGATTATATTTACTTTAGTAGAGACCAGGGGAATAAAATCTACCTATTTAGTGAAGTATTTGGTAGTTGTGATGATAGATTGAGGTCTTTGTGATGAACAAGGATTGATGAGACCAATGAGGTCAAGTCCCCATTGTGAAAAGGGTTGTAGATCTTGAGTGAGGTGCAAATCCTTACAAGGTATATGAGTGAGATTGGAATGTCATTGACATTTAACACATTTTTTGACATATGTGAAATGATCTCAATTAAGGGTGAGCCAGTAATAGCCCATCTGTAGGATGTGTTTAGTGATAGCCATACCATTAAAGTGTCCACCACATATATCGTCATGGACTTCGATGATGGCTTTAGTGGATTCATGGGATTTGAAACATCATAACAAGAGGTCGTCAAATCCACGTTTGTATATAATGCCACCTACGATGATGTATCAGGAAACACATTGAAGAAAATATCACTTATCATTTTTTATAAGCCAGATGGTACTTTTGATTGTGATAGATAGTAGTATATTTGAGTATACCAAAGGTCTGTTGGATTGTCTTCGATGAGATTGATAAAAGGGACTTCATTGTATTGGTATGGCTAATCAAGCCTATGCAAAACAAAAAATATTTTGGAATTTTTGGTTGAGAGGGGATGAGTGATGAAAGGGAAGCTATGGTGTCCGTGAATTTGTTAGAAGATTGTGGAACTGTTTGGATGGTATAACGATCAAAATCTTATAAGATAAATTCGACAATAGTTTTATATTTTTGTAGAATTTAATTTTTGCATTGAGAAACTCCTTATATTTTGTTGATAATGATTTTATATTCTCCATAGATGTCCATGATTTGAACACCAAACATGATGGTGGTCTCGAGACCCATAATAAGAGCTTTATATTCAACCATGTTATTCAATGATTTCAAAGTTTGATTTAAACGATAGAGGGATAGGATTACCCTAGGGAGGTATGATAACAATACCATCACCTCCCCCTACTAACACTTACAGTTGTTGAAGAAAAGTGTAATTTTGATAGGAGTGTATTCTTGATTGATGGTGTTGATGGATTCATCTAGGAATTGTTCGTAAGGTAATTGATTGTCAGGGAGAGGGGCTTTTATGAATGTATCGGCGATGGATTTTCCCTTAATATATTTTTACAAGATGAATTCTATATCAAAATAGTTCATGAGCATAAGGCATCGAGTGATACAGTCTTTGTGATATGGTTTAGAATGCATATTTTTAAGGGGATTAAAGCTAGTGACAATGTAAGTTTTATGATTAAGTAGATAATGATGGAGTTTGGAAGTTACAAAGTATAAGGAAGAACAAAAATTTTCTTCTTCAGTATATGGGGTCTCATAGTCATGAAGAGTGTGGCTTATATAATAAATAGCTTGTTCGTGACCTTGTTTGTCTCAGTGTGCTATCATAGCACCTAGAGCATAATTAGTAGTAGATATGTATAGATAGAAGGGATCCCCCTCATGTGGAGGTATAAGGATAGGTGTAAATAAGAGGTATTACTTGAGGTCTTTAAAGGCATTTTGAAAATTGTGATCCCAATTGGAGTACATGTCCTTTCGAAGGAGATGGTGGAAAGGTTGACAATAATCTAAAAGTTTTGAAATGAAACGAAAGACTGATTGGAGTTGGCCTTGAAGGATGTGAATATGTTTGAGGTTCGATGAAGGAGGCATCTCGATGATGGATTTGATTTTTGCATGGTCTACTCCAATGCCCCTAATAGAAACAATGGACCCTAGAAATTTTTTGGTGAGAACACCGAATACGCACTTAGTAGAAGGAAGTATTGGATGAGTTGAGAAAATATAATATCTAGGATAGAAAGATGGTCCTTACATTTTCTATATTTTCTTAAGAGGTTGTCACTGTAGTCTTCTACAATTTTATGGATGAGATCGTTGAAGATATATGGCATTACGTGTTGATATGTAACATTCCCATTTTAAAACTTTAGAAACAAGGGAAATTTTTTTAGCATAATGTTCTATGTTCTAAATTAACATAATTTAGAAAAAACATTCCAAATCCAATTTATCTCATAACAAAAAACCATATGCAGTTGTAAATGACTCGGTGAAACATCGATCTCTCATTTCATGACTCGGTATCATACCGATCTCTCATGTTAACTTTATAATGTGTATACTACATATACTTTGTTCTTTTACCCTTTTAGGGGTATCAAGTATTCTATTTAAGAGGCCTATCTAAATATTTGTTACTAATACTCATCTGAAATCCCACTTCTTAAACTAGGTGGCATAGGACA
This sequence comes from Taxus chinensis, assembly GCA_019776745.2. Classification (NCBI taxonomy): domain Eukaryota; kingdom Viridiplantae; phylum Streptophyta; class Pinopsida; order Cupressales; family Taxaceae; genus Taxus; species Taxus chinensis. The sequence goes on from CM034153.1 coordinate 230,169,848, forward strand.
ACGCAACCAACAACTTGCGATACTTTGGCCAAAGATTTTAAACATATTGTTCATGTTCATATTCCTAGACGATATACTCATCAAACAGAATAAGTCCTTCACCATACTTTCTTTGTTATCTAGAATGGTCTTCACTAACTTCTTTCAGTCTACTCATTCAAATTTTAACCCTAGCCAAGATTAGCAACATGGCCTAGTGTGGAGGACTGCTTACGATGACTAAGGGTACATAGACATACTCAATCAACTTATGTCGATTGTGTGTGTCTATTTATCTTAAGTCGGTGTGAGGTTACCTTGACACTAGAGAATGCCCCTATCTCTACCTATGTCATAATTATGATCAAGTCAAAATTTATGTTAGTCTAGTTGAAAAAACTCTTAGGGGTGTAGAGACATGTCAACAACAACATAGTATCCTAGTAAAGACCCTAGTCATCACAAAGGTACTACGCTGCAGTTGGCATGTGTCAACATCCAACTAAGTTTTCCTCATCTGGAAAAACATACCTTAGATAGAATGTTATATCTTATTAATTTCCTTGTTACAGATTAATTGCAGCAACCCTACTGAACAACTAGGTTCCTTAACCATTAGGGTTCCAAGTTAAAATTGTAATAGATGTAGTTATGTAGATAAATTTGCTTCTTAACCAATTCATATGCTATGATTTATATTAATAACATCCTGAATCTTGTTTTTCATAAGATTTCTAGCACACATGGAAGTGTTATTTATTTACTCACTTATTATAGCCCTATTTTATATAAGTTCTGAGTAAGTCCTTTTTTTATATCAAACTTCATTGAATGAAGTCTAATCCCTTTTATTTTTCTTTCTCTACATCCCTATTTTGGTTAAGGTCGTCTACATGAGAAAGCACACCTTCACTTATCTACAGATGACAATCAGGATTCATTTCCAAAAGGTCTTAAGTCAAGTCTATGATTCATTTCATGGGAGTTGTCTTTCCTTTCCCTTATTAAGGATTAATATCCATTTATAAACCCATTGTACATTATAACTTATAATTAAAGTTTAATTCTCATAAAATCATATGATTTAAATATAGTCGTAATGATATGGTTGAATATCTGTGTAAGAATGTCAACTTTATAAGTTGCATCTTCACTAGAGAAGGTAATACAACTAACACCTCAGATCTCTATTTATTCTATTCCAAACCATAAAAGTATATTACTTTCTATAAAAAAATAGAGTAATACTTATCATTTCCACTCACTATGTCCAAAAAGGAATTACATCAAGTACAAACAAATTTCACACATCTTTTATTCAGCAAGGAGGAATTATACATTTACAAGTCCAAACACTTCAAACAATACTAATATTAAACAACAATATATAATCAATTTTTGATACAACTTTCTTTTCCATCAAGTAAATTTAAGTAATGAATCCATATGTCATCATAATAAAGATCCAGTCTCTTTGATAAACAAATGTAACTTTCTAAAGATCTTTCTCCTTTCATCATTTATGAATTCCATCTACAAAATTCCTAGGATGGGACAGTTCATTGAATTGAGCATGATAAGCACTAAAGCATTAAAACGATGTGCTTTTAGCTAACTATTTCATAAAAAGAACTATGTTGTTATGAAACAATCCTGAAGCAAATCAGAAATACTTAGCCAAAAAGGAGATGCAAATTCTAATAAAAGATAGATAAAGAGATATAATTCAATCACAAGCGAGGTTAGGTCATGAGATATAACAACTTCAACCTTCCATCCTATTTTCTTTTTATCAAAAGAATTTAAACAGTAAGTTCAGATAAGTAACATTGCATTAGAAACTCACTACTAATTTCCTACATTTCTTTTCATGTTTCCTCATTCAATTAAACCTGTTTAACAGAAGAAGGTAACTATCTTAACTATCTTTTAGGCATAGCTCAGCAATAGATCATTTTACAAACATTACTTTCCATCCAAATATTTCATTAACCTAGATTCATCCCAAGTCAGAGATGCCAACAATCGAAATTAAAAAGCATAAGAATAAGGTTAGAATGATCCAAACACATCATAACATTTAATGTGTCCTTGGTTTGATTATCCTAATACTCAATCTCAGATCTAGGAACCAACTCAAGTTAAAAGTCAAGCAGACTAAATCAAACCTTATAAAAGGGTAAGATTATTTTAACAAGTAAATGAGTTAACACTCAATCCCAAAAAGATACACAATTGTTATCGATACGTCAAGAGAGTAGAATGGAAAAGTTTATAATTTATATACAACTCAATACTCCATCTATATATTTTTATACCATACACAATAATCTATACTAACATTTTCAACTTCAATTATACTGCTCATAGAATATTCTACATTCATTCTATCAAATAGTAAAGGAGTTTCTTAAACGTAATAGTCCATAGAAGGGACAACAACCTTTCCAAATCTCAAAATATTAATTTACTAATGACTTAAACCAAACCAAACTAAGATGATTACCCATGGTTCAAATTATAAGAACACCATTAATCCAGGAGAAAGAAAGATAGACAATAGCAATTTCATTCCATTACCCGTCGTCATTCAAGGAGACGGGTTTAATAGCTTAATCTTCCCCCCCCCCAATATAAAATGTATTTCATTTTCTAAAGACTCAGAGAGGAAGAAAAAAAATATGAAAGGAAGGATGATTCTGAGACAGACTTCCTACAAATCAAATATTGGAAGGAAAAGAAGTATGCATAACGATATAACTAAGACAAGAGCCAGCATTCCATTTTCACGGAGATACATTTTCCTTAGTTCATAAAAGAACTGAAACTGCGATTATTGACCCAAGAGGTATAAAATTCATGCCAAATTTTTTTTTCAAAACAAGGTCAACAAAGTAATCATATGTTACGAGTAACGGCAATAAACAAGTTATAGTTTAAGTAATGCTCAAGGGAGTTTTCCCCCTTTTTGCATCAATAGCCACAAATCCACTAGTGACCTACAGACCCAGGAGAACAAAAAGAATAATTCATATCCTCATACTTGCTTCAAAAATAAAAATTTCATAAAACAATAATTTCTTTCAAGGAGCTAACACCAGACATCATTTTCAAATCTTCAGCTAATAACCGAAAGAATACATGCAAGTCTTGTTAATCGTTCCAAAAAATTCCAAGAAAACCCACAATAAATTTATCCTTATATAATAGCCATAGGGGTAGGAAAATTTGAAACAGGAAGAACTACTCACAATAACTAGAATCAAAAATCAAAGACAGCGATAAGAATTCATACAAGTTCTCAAATTTTGAGCCTTTCATCAGTACCCAAAGGAATATGTTTAACCCAAAGTCACACAATTTTATCTTCCCAAAAGAATCATGTAAGATCAAACAATAGCCAATATATTTAAATAGTTTTATCAACTGAAGTTTTCCAATAAAGATGAAACAAGGTCATTTAAAACAAGACCCTAAGATTTACGCAACCAAGTTAACTACAAGGTTAGAGTATTTTTTTAACTATGAACATTCACAAATATGGGATTTATTCTCAAGCTTCTACAGAAAGAATAAGTAAACTAGTTATTCAAGAGTATGATACCTTAAAACCATAATACACTTTCCATATTCCAAACAAGTCGATAAGAATTCCCCAAAACCAACACAAAAACACAAAATAGAAGAATCTAATCAAAAAAACAAAAACCAGATTGTTCCCTAAGAGCAGAGTTGTTTTTATGAGCATTTAAGTAAAAGCATAAAAATTAATGGATAGAGCCTATCATGTCTGATAGTGCTTCTCCTTCACTTATCCATAGAAGTATCCAAGTAGGGCCTCAATCCTTCTTTCGAAATGTAAAATCACAAAAAAATCCTCTAACTCCTCCTTATAGTTTCACAGTACCAAATCTTTCCCTCCATGCTATGCAAGGAATAAAAACTCATGCACAGCCACATTGCATGCAAAAATTGAATTGGAGGTTCAAAAAACAAAACAATTACACGTAGAGCTCAAGCTCCAAACCAAATGAATCAACAAAACTAAAACCCTCTATCTTCTTCCTAGGTGGTTTCACTAGTTTCAAAATATTAAATGCATAGTAGGATTGTCAGTCCTTCCTTCCTTCCTGCCACCACCATCTCCCATTTTGATGAAGACTTAATTCAAATGAAAACATGCATCCAAAACTTTAGCAAAATTTCAAACTCACCCATCTAAAATTTCCAATTTTCCTTTGCCCAATTTGGCTATAAAAAGGGATAAAGAATTAATAAATTGCCTTTAATTCCTTGGATTTGTTGCCTCCCACTTACCCCTTTCCCCATGTCATTTCATAGGCCCCCTTAGGTTAGCCACACACACATTAGGTCAGATCAAACATTAGTTTGGGAACCAACATAGGTCCATAGGTAAGTATTTAGTCTTAGGTTAATTAATCACCTACAAGAAAATAAACTTAGTAACTTAGGTTAGATTACCCTTTTTAGGATAAGGTTCTAGATTTAAGGAACATAGAGTAAATAGGTCCCATGTCCTCTAAGAAAACTTCATCATACCAAAGCAAAAAAAGAGGAACCAAATTATTACTCAATTCAAATACGAAGCAGAGATCCATGGAGAGGATCGTACATAGCCTTTGCATATTCAAGGTCCAGAAACCTTCCATCTTTCCAAATTGGACATCAAGACAACAAGCTATGAAAATTAGAAGTATACCTTGGATCAATGGAATTGATTGAAGGTAATGTTGTTTGATTCCCCATAAATTATGAAAACTGAAACTCAAATTCTTAATCCCAAACATTGAATTTATTCTGTATAAAAAATATGGATTGCCTCATTTTCAATTAAGCAAAAACATGACAGAATGTCCCTATTCCCAACAGATAACTTATTATCTACTGCAAACATGATTTCCTAAGTCATAAGAGTGCCCTGTCTTAAGACAAAATCACCTATCAACATTTGAACCTTATATGGCAGAAGTCATCATAGGTACCAGTCATGCTAGAGGTGTTACATGATAAGTGGCCCCTATATTTTTAAGTCTGATGGGCATGACATGGTAGCAGAAAGTCCCCCAAGGAGTAATGAAGGACGTTTTGTGTTGATCTTCAATAACAATGAGAATTTTACTATAGCTAAAGAAGTTATCCATAAGGGAAAGCATTTCATGGCCAACGGTGAGGTCGACAAGCTGATCAATGTTCGATAAAGGAAATTTTTCTTTTGGACAAGTGAGATATAGGTCTCGAAATTCCATGTAGATGCATAACTTCCCAGAGGCCTTAGTCACGGGTACAATATTAGAGACCCATTATGGATAATCAATGGATAAAATGAAATTTGTAGAAAGAATATGTTTTAACTATTCTTAGGTGAGAAGATCCGTGTGAGGGTGTATCCTACATAGCTTTTTATATAGGCTTGGTATTGGGATAGGTGAAAATATTGTGAAAGGTGATGTTAGGGTCAATCCCTGACATGTCGTTATACAACCATGCAAAATCTAGACTATTTTTAGAGAGGAAAGTGGTGAATTCTTTCAATTATTCTTAATCTAAGGATTGGCCTACTTTGACTATGTGAGGATCCTGCATGGTTCCTATGTTAACGTCAATAGTGGATTCATTAAGAAGTATCGATGTGTTAGGTGGCAGAGTCTTATGAAGATACCATTCCTCCACCCCCATGTAGGAGAGGATAGATTGGCCATCATTGCATTGAAGGATGTCGATGATGGGGGAGTCCTCATCTATCATTTCATGTAATATAATTGGGAGGGTGTTAGTACCATTGTTAGTTTAATAAGTAAGTGGTCCTAAGGTAATCATATTAAATAAAAAAATTATGAGGGATGGAAATGGTGTCATTTGTGTCTATGGGTTTGTCATGCAAATGTGGAGGAGATGGTTTTGGTTCTATTACAAATCCAGATGCAATGCTTTTGAAGGATTTTGAGGTTGGTCTTTCAAAACCTAATCCCTATTTTTCATGATGATTGCAATAATGATTGAGGATTAGGTCATGAATACCCTATTTATATAATCTAAGTCCAAATCCCTTCCAAGCACAATGATGGAGGTACATTTACATAAATTATTGGTTATATAAGAAGGTGAAATCTGATATGAATGGTTTAGAGTGGCATTTATTATTAGGATGTGGGGAAGGATGATTGATCCATCCATAGATGAGATTAGTTTTGAGATGTGGAGGGCCAAAGGATATAACATCCTTGACATTAGGCTCATACATGGGTTGTTTATAATGTCTTTTGTATGTCTTTGGTGTAAGAAGAGAATTAGGGGTAAAGAGGTAATACTCCCCTAGTGAAAGACATTGCATGACATCATCAAAGGAGTTATCATCTGGTAATTTTGATGTGCCAATGGATGAACTAGTATAGGATTCATTAGAGGATCCTGAGTTCTTTTTAGGTAAAAGCACATTGTTAGGTCGATACTTCATGTGGCATGGCTTGAAAGGGTTCAGGTCAACTAGAACAGTGAAGGTATTACCTTCATGTTCATATTTTAAAAAATGATGGAGGGTGGATGGAATACAGTGCATGACATGTATCCATGGTTGTCCTAACATCATGTTGTATTAAAACCCCCCTTCTATGAGATAAAATAGTTCGTGGAGGGTCTTGATGTCGAATTTGATTGGTAAGATAATTGTGCCCAATGTGGGAGCGACGGTGTCGTTATAGGTTCATAGTACCACAGGTGACTGAGAAAAAAGTATGTTAGCTAGTTGGAGCTCATCAAAAGCATATGATGATATGATATTGATGTTGCCACCATTGTCAATCATAACTCTCTTAATGATGATATCATCGATTTGGGTGGTGACTAATAATTGGAGGATCTAATCTTTAGGTTGCAAAGATGAGATTTTGGAGCTATCAAAAGAAATAACATTGGTCAATTTGAGGGCATCGACTAGATTTGTGAATGGTTGGGGATCATCTGAGGGTACTGATATGGATTGAAGTACTTTAATCATATCTTGTCGATGTTGTGGTGAGGTTAGGACAAGCTCTTAAAGGGACATCTTTACTAGAGCTTGATGGAGTTGTTTAAAGATAGTATTTTGTACATAAGTGGTAGATTGGGTGTGCGGAGGGGCAAGGATGGATACCTTAGCCTTGGTAGAAGGTGTTGGATTAGGTGATTGGTGGGTGAGAGAGATGAAGACCTTGGATTTTCTTTGATATGAAGTCTCAAGGTCTTGTACACGAGATCTGGTAGTTATACGCACTACGTTAATTTGATGTAGTAAGGATTTTCTGAAGAGGTCTTGCCTTTATTAGATGTAGACGTAGATTTAAATGATGGTTTGGGTGTAGTTGTTTTAAATGTCTAATGGGTTTTTTTGATTTCATTTGGTTTTTTTTATCTGTGGGGAGAATCCCTTTATTAGGAAATCTTTGAATGGCAATATGGAGGGCTTTGCAGTCCTCGGTGGAATGTCTTAGTGTTTGATGATAGTCACAAATTTCTTCAAAGTTGTACCAGGAGGGTTTCCACCCTTGAGAGCTAGATGGCTTGAGAGGATGTAGTGTTATGATAGATTGTTGGGTGATCCTTTCAAGGATTTTTGCATTATGTCCTATCGAGGTTGAGGTTGAAGGAATTGGTACTTTATTAGATGATCTGGAAGTTGGTATTGGAGAGATCATTTGATGTGTGGCATGTTTATGTGTTGATTGGGGAATGATATTGGATTTTGTAATAGTGACTGAAAATTTAGATGAGGGGTGCAGCCCCAGAATGGAGGCCAAGGAATTTGGATCATGTAATGAGTTTGTTATATGATTTCTTGGTATGATTGTGGATGGAGGGATTAGAGGTCGCGTGGTGGATTTTTTGAGATTTCGGACATAATGTCAAGTGACATGACTCTCATAAGAGATCTTCATGATTTTTATGATGGGTTATTTTCCTCAAGTTCTTAAAGAAGCCATAGGTGATTTTTAAGTGGACACAATGGATGTGGAGGGATTTGTGGTCTTGTCATATGCAAGGCTAGGGGATTTGTGTCATTTAATGGGTGTTTCTAGGGTAGAAACACTAGGTGTTGATGACTTAGATAATTCATATGGAATTTTTATAATAGAAACAATAGGTGTGAAAATATGAATAACTTGGATAGTTCTTCTTTGATATGAGCATTAGATGTTGAAGGTGCAGATGATTGATATTTGATAGTGTTAATAGTGTGGTGAGAGTCGACGATGTTAGATTGGGGTCAACTAGTGGGTGGGGCATGGTTTAGAAAAGGTTGTTTGAAGACATCTAAGTTATTATTCAGAGGTGCATCTAGGTTATCCAATTTCAACTCATCTTTTCCAATAAGGTCCTGTGTAGACACAAAATCATGCACTTGGGTACATTTCTAGGTATTGTAGCATACTAGCATTTATATCATTCCTAAGAAAGAAAACTAGTAATTGATGACTATCTTTCACCTCTTCTCTTTGTTTCTTGTTTTCTATTTGGTCTTACACACCCTATAGCCCAGTCGAGATTTTACTTATTATCTTTTATAGCTTCAGACACTGACTCCTAGCCAAGATAGTAGCACCTAGATGCTCCTACCCCCTTTGGGATCCATTAACCCTTTGCTACCTTACTCATTTTTTTTTTCTATTTTATCTTTTAGGAATATTTTTCACTTGTGGGTTAGCCTTCTAGTTGTCAATTACGAAATTCAAACAAGGAATCATTTAATTACATAGTTATGTGATCAAAATCAAGGACCAAGCACTAATCATTACTATCATCACCTAAGCTTGCATTCAAAAGGCACCTAAAGACTTAAAATCATCCATCTAGCATCCATTCGAGGGACAATGGATGCATCAACTCTACATATACTACATAGGAAGAAGAAATTAATTCTATTCCATCCACACATTCTACTACATTTCTACATTTAGATATAGCCTATTATCAGGTGCAACTTAAACAAGGGAATCCTAGGGCACCATTATTACACACACTCACCAGAACTATGTGGAGTCTAAGATGTAGTGCAGCACTCAATTGTAAGTTCACTCTTGGGGTGACCATCAGGGTTACTCCAACAACCCATTCTACATTTTCCTTTTTATATTTGATGTGGTTTATGGGTTTTTACGGGTGAACATCTCTTTTTCATGTTACATGTAACTTCAACATTCAAAATGTGACTATCAGGTGATCAACATGGAATAATAACAAAGACCTTGCAACACACCAAAAAGTAGATCCTGAGCTCCTGTATAATCACCAACACCTAGAAGTAGTCTCTAGTGCCCATGCGCCTTTGACCTATCTCGTGTGCTATGTCTGACATCATCCCTACATTTCAGAATTTATATTGAGGATTTACGACACTCTTACCAACATGTTCAACACTTTTCCTAGTCTATATTAGTTTCAGATTGAGCATAAATCAAACAAGTCTCTTCATCTATCTCTTGTGCTTAGGGTTTCATATTTAAATCTTAGTTTTCTTGTGTCATTCTTATATTTCAGTCTTTATACGTTATTTGTTTGAGTAGTGAATTTGTAATATTTAGATTTAATTCAAATTAATTAAATCATTTGGGGAACCTAACCATTCAAACCCTATCTTTTGATAATGTATCAAAATTTATCTCCTTCTTCTAAATTCATGGATCAATCTTCCTATCCTTATTTTACTCCAACCAAGGTTTCTAGCATGGCTACTACTACTACTGATTTTATGTGAATTCATACTCAACATCCTCCTCAATTTATTACTCCAATACCTGATGCAACCATAAATTTAGTCACCACCCATCGTACTCATCCTCCTATGGTTCTACCCATCTTTGTCCCACCACCTATCACTTCTACAATTTCTGCCACTTCCTCTAAGGGTTATGACATCATAGAGCAGCTTAAGAAATACACCTGTAAAAATATCTCTTTATCATTTATTACACATTGCACCTAATTGTCATCATACATGAGAAGTCATCCTTCGTTCCACTCATATTGAAAGTGATAATTCACTTGTTGCCTTTACTCACCTCATTCAATCCATCAAAAATTTACCACATGTTATATCTGTTAGTGATGAGTATATTCCTCATATTTTTTATGATCCATTTTCATCTTTGCTTATCACCACTACTATTTGTGCCATCTGTATGAAGCATGTACTCATTTACAATAGCTCTGATATAAATGTATGTGCGTTATCCCTCCTCAGGAAAATTGGCATTACTGATGATTTGATTAATAAATCCTTACAATTAATTCATGACTACGATTCCACTACTCGCATGTGCATGGGCAATATCACCCTACCTCTACAAGTTGGGCCTAAAATTATTCCTAGTATATTCTTTTTTATTGAGGCCACATTCTAATTCAATTGCTTACTTGACAAACCCTAGATTCATGCAATGCATGTTGTTCCATCTATAGTTCATTAGTGTGTGAAATTCCTACATGATGGTTATGAACATACTATTGTTGTGGACCCTGACCCATTCAAGTTTTTCCATATAGACCCCACCAACGCCATACCTATCCCTCCATCAAAGCCTATTCCATATCACAATATTGGTACATATGATGTTGGGAAACTGTAGACACCAAAATTTTACACTCCCTTGTCATTAATATTTGTCCCATTCACACTTACAATTTATCATATTAATATTCATTGGTTCAGATATTATTATCACTTAGGTTATTTAATTAATTCTAGCCCATATATATATGTATATATATATATATATATATATATATATATATATATATATAAGTTCCTTTACCTGTTATAAGATTATTCATAAAATATTAGTCTTATTTAATAATATCCTAATGAAATCTACACATTATCCTAAAAATTACGTTAATATATCTGATTAAACTAACTAAAATATATCCTAAACAACCTAGCCAAAATAGAGTATAATCTAATCATTTTCCTAACAAATGCGACACCTCACATGACACCTCATCCCATTCGAAAAATGAATTCACGATCTTATCCCTCAAACATACAACAAATAAACTTAAATTAGGCAATTGTTGCAACTATTAGATAAATAAAATCGAACAAACTGAAAAATACAGTAATTAGGTGAAACGCCAGTGATTATATAAGTTTTTTTCCAGCCTCATTTGGGGACCACCCTATTTGCATTCCAGAGCTCATTCTATGTCATCCTTCCGTATTTTCAATTGTGAATGTTTATCAGCCTTTGTTTCATCTAGTTTCACAACAAGATAGACTCCATATCATTGTTTCTAGTTGGAAGAAATTCCTACAACTCGTCCAAGTGCTCTGAGTTTCTAGGTATGTATCCTTTTTTGTTCATCGATTCGTTCAGTATCTTTTTTTTTCAATTCATCTCTGTCACCACATATTTTATCATCTAGCACCTATACTTCTAATTTTGAATAGGTGAGAATCATGTTCAAGAGTTGATTGATCTTCACCAATCTACAGGTTTGGGTAGTCTCAATCTTCATGCAAATCAAGGTAAGATTGTATATTTGCATATTTTATTCACTTATTTTAAATATACATAGTTTTCAATCCTTATGCTTCCCATTATAATCAAACTCAAACTAGTTAATTTTTCAAAATTCAATCAGATTAATAAAAATATATCATATTTTATGCTATTTAATCTAACTCATAATCGCTAGCATTTTAGTGAAATGCATGTGTTTCCCTAAAATGCATGTGTTTCCTGTCATTTTTGACATTTACAATCTTTATCAAATTATCGTCTATCCATTACATCTATTTCTATGTTTTTTCTAACATGTGATCAAACATGGGTCTCTGTAGATGGCTATAGGTGGTCAGGCACACGATATAACTAGTATCAATTCTCTTCCAATTATTCATCACCCATTACATTGGAAGCACTATGATGTATTGCTCGATTTTGAACTTTACACAATACATTCAGTCCCTTCAGACTAGAAAAATGTAATTGAGATCACTTACAGCATTCGAGAGGCCACAAATGAGTTCTGGGAGGCATACTTTGAAATTTTATGCATTCAAGCTAAATTGGCTTAGTTTAAATATCGTTACAAGGCTGAATTGGAGATTTGGAACTCAAACGTTGAATCGAAAAATCAAGATGAACCCATTGAACAACCAAAATATCCATATCATAACACAACATCTGATTACCAATACGATTCAGAGAATGAGGATCCTAAATTCATCTCTAAATTCTTTAGAAATGAGTATATTTATGACTACAACTACAACTTCTTCGAAGAATCCAAGATAGATTATCCTGAGCTCACTTTTGATAACTCATCTTCATCTGAGGATTCTGACACCGAATTTGATTCAGATCTCTAGATTATAGCTTATATATCTTATTTTTTCATTACGTATTTGTAATAAAATCTGAAACTATCAGAATGATTATAATTTTTATCCATCCAAATATCATGATTTCCTATATATATTGTTTGATTACATAAACAGTGGGTTGACATCCTTGCGAGGAATCCCTTTGACTTCTGGGGATTGACTTATGTTAGGCATCCCACTTACTATTATTACTAATTAAAATTTTGGTACAGTGTCATTTGCAGAAGAGGATTTGAGTTGTTTTAAACATGTGACATAACTTTAATACAATCCACACACATCAGTGGGTACTAGTAAACCCCGCCATCTTGAGGTTTGATGGTTTTAGTTTCTTATTTATTAATTTAAATTGAAGAGCAAAAAATGTTCTAAACATTTTGGCATGCCCGGTGGGACACTCAGTCCCTTGTTTATTTGATCTATTTTATCATTAAAATAACATTTTATTTATTTTTTCTAAATCTCTGTGTCAAAATCGCATGTGATTTGGAAAATCACTTTCGATTTCCCTGTGTGTTTTTCAAAACCTAATAGATTGCATTTTATTTCTTGTTTCTTCCTTTTGTTCTTATGTTTCTCCTATCCTACTTACTGGGTGTTGTTTCTAGAGAACTCATCTACTAGATTGCTGGAATTGTTTGCCTCAAAAATTTCTAAAATATAAAAAAAGGGATCAATCTCATGATAAGACCTAATCCCTCTTTTTCTTTCCACACAACATTTTGATTTACTGTTCTCATTGAAGATAATACTTCATTTTGGGTCTTAAAAAGAATCATTTCATACTTCTTGATCACATAACTTTAATTAGGAAGGTAAATTGGCTGCATCCACTTATTCTTCCCCACGCAAAACCAAATCACAATCAAATATAATCTGCACTCAAACATCTCCCACTTAGGTTGATACCTACTTGGATTTGATCTCTAAGAGGAGAATCTGACTCAGTGTTCTGGCTAAGTATAATCACTTGTATGTCGGTATATATCGGTTAAGCACCCGACACCCTTATCGTGGGACCGTGAAGTGAGGGGGTAGGCCCAATACCATGCCCTGTATCAGCAGTAGTATAGAGTTGGGCCTCGTGTACCTTATGGTATATTGAGGACTCTGCCCTTGAAAATACCTCAAACCATCCCTAGATTTCCATTTCCTAGGACCCTTGTTAACCATTTTACACATTTCACCTTATAATTAAATAAAGAAAACTTAAAAATTTATCTTGTTTGTTTTTGATTGTTATTTATAATCCACCCATTTTAGTACATTTTTAGATAATTTGTATGTGTGTGTTTTCTCACAATGGTACAAACAAGACAACAAGCTTGCAATCAAACTACTGAAATTATGTCTCAACCAATATCCACACCTTTGCAACAAAAAATTCCCTTATCCACTCCGTTATCTACACCATTGTTAGAACCTTCATTTACTACTGTATCGACACCATCCTTTACTATGCCACTACAATAGAAAAACCCTTTCCATCAACCAATTACATCGGCCCCTCTGACTAATGATCAATGAGCTTGGAATGAAATAAAAGAACAATACAATGAAGAAATGAGGCAACGATTTCTAAATTTTACACGTCAATTTCATAGTCAGGATTTCAATACATCTGAACAAGAAAAAATTGAAAACCCATATTCCCCCAACTCCCAATTAGGATCTTCCAAAGCCACTTCCTTTGAAAGAGGAGACCCTATTTTTGAAGAAATGTTATATTAGAATACCATTTCCCTTAATTCCTATTTTTCAGCTAGGTGCGTTCAGATCTAGTCATTTACACCAGAACCATCTACAAATTTTCATGGACCCTTGTCTGGTTCCTTAAAACAACTTGAATTCAAACCATTTTCAAGTGCTTCTTATCTTATGCATCCTATCGATCAATAATTCATATCCCAACCACTATCTTCATATGATCCTTCCTCCACCATGGAAAGACCTATTTCAAATTAGGGACCTTTCATTCAACAAATACATTCGTATCCACCTTTGAGTCAAACCGAATTGTCAAAAGTTACGTCCTATGTTCCTTTTTTTAGTCTTCATATGGTTTCTTCTTAGGACACAGCTTCCTAGCAACATACATCGTCATATAAACTCTTTATTAGTTCAACACCTATGTAAAGCAATATTAGTACTCCATTATCTACCCCTCCAGCATCCTCAGTTACTCAAACACTTCTAATAAGTTCTATTGTTGCTTCTACCATTTTGTCTCAGCAAGCTAGCAACATTCAGAATATTAATATGTCTATTTCGAGATCAATTCCCTTAATCAATACTAGTGCAATTGCTACCACTCATCTTGTCTCACAACATATACCACAACAATCATTACCATTAAGCTTTATACCACAATCTACTCCTACACAACATATTCCACAAAAAGTGCCATCTTCTTTGGCCTCTGTTATTCTTTCAGTAACCACCTCCTTATTCACAGCCCTTTCCTTATCAATATATACGATATTCACAACCTTTGACATCTCAACAATACATCCCTCAAAAAACTCTTCCGCAACAACAAAGTATCCCCTCTCAACAATACATCCCTCAACAAAATCTTCTACAACAACAAAGTATCCCCTTTCAATAGTACATCCCTCAACAAACTCTTTTGCAACAATATAACATTCCATCTCAATAATATATCCCTCAACAAACTCTCCCACAAAAAAGTATCCCCTCTTAGCAATACATTCCGCAATAAAACATTCCTTCCCAACATAAAATATTCCTCAACAATATATCCCACAATAGAACATACCCCAGCAAAATATTCCTTCCCAATAGTATATTCCACAATAAAACATCCTACAACAAAATGTCCCACAATATAACATTCCATAGCAACATTTCCCTTATCAGCAAAACATTCCTCAGCAATACCAGATGTACTCACAACCTGGTCAGTTTGCATTTCAACCTGGTTCGTCTTCACAACAATCCACACCAACTGATCCTCTTCAAGCCATTATGAATTGGATATCAAGTCTGGAAGTTTCCTCATCTACACCCAAAAACATTTTCTCTTACGACCAAATCTGTAATGAACCCGGTCACCCATCAATCCCATAAAAAGCATACCCTCCTCACTGGGAACTTCCAAAGTTCATTCAGTTCTACAACAAAGAAGATCCTAAGCAACATATTTGTGTATTTCTTCATGCTTATTATTTAATAGCCCAT
Source organism: Taxus chinensis (assembly GCA_019776745.2). NCBI lineage: Eukaryota > Viridiplantae > Streptophyta > Pinopsida > Cupressales > Taxaceae > Taxus > Taxus chinensis. The sequence goes on from CM034153.1 coordinate 230,185,407, forward strand.
GATCAAGACCTTATGTTGTAAACCTTTCCAATGTCCCTCACCAGTCCTTCTCTAGATTGGTACAATAGCATCCCGCAATATTCCCTTTTCTCTTTCACTCAACTAGCACAATTGTTCTTAGAACATGAATATTAATGACCTTTACTCAATTAAACAATTTGAGGATGAATCCATTGCCGATTTTTTTGCTTGCTGGAGGGGTATAATCAATCAATTATTCTTTACATTACCGCAAACAGAGTTGATCGAAGTTTTATGTCGATCATGTGCCAAACACATTTCGTCAACATTACAAATTCAATCATTTCATACCTTCAATGAAGCCTTTACTATGGCCCTAAAATTAGAACATTTTGCTTTAGAATTGGTCGTGTTAAGCTTTGACCTAAGAAACCACGAAATGAATTTCCTTCTAAATCCTCTCAATTTCAGATATCTAATTCATAGTAGTCAAGTCGGCTCTAAATAAAATCCTATTTCTAAATGTTCATCCAGAACAAATACAAACCAATTAGGGAGACTTATAGTACAGTCTTTGATAAACTTCTTAATGATTATCTCTTCCCCCCATCTGACCCATTGACACATCTGTATCTAAATCCTTGTGGTATCGGGGACATTATTATTGCAAATATCATACGGTCAAAGTACATGACAAAGAAATATGTCAGACGTTCCACAATGTTCTTTAGGATTTGATTGATAAGGGTGAACTTCATTTGGATAATCCCAATGCACCCCAAACCAAAACTTGGACATATTTAAACAACCCTTTCCAAATCATTCTCCATCTACTGATCAACCACAAACTAATGTTGTTCATACTTACCATACCATTAATGTCATTGCAAAACAAACACTTGTTCTTGAATCCAAAATAAAACCTACTGAATCAACATTCATATTTATTGAACCGAAAAACACGTATGTGGAAGAAATATCTACACCCACACAACTAACAACGACAACGGAAATGCTTGTTCAACTTGAACCATTATCTACTGGACCCTTTCCTGTTATCTTATCATTATCATCACAAGTAATTACCAATCCAATCTCCTTACCAATTCCACTCTCTAGTATAGATACTCCTGTAACTCCACCCTCATTCACAAACATAAATATGATACCCCTTGAAACATTCTTAACACAACCATCTCTACCTAAATCAACTTTGGGACATACTCACCCTCATCCTATGAAAACAAATAATCTAAGACTAATACAACCCTCAAACAATTTAGATTACATTAACTTCACAATTCAAACTCCCATTCCTTCATTAGCATCAACTTCGATGAATACATATTGATCGTCCAAAATCTCAAGGGGACCTAATAAACAAGGTTTAGTTTAGGCCTTTAAAATTCCTTATTATGATCAAACATATCATTTATGTGGCCCTCCTCCTTTTCTTCTAACTCCTCCAAGAAATCCTATTTCCACTTTTAATAATCCTTTTTTCATGCCAAGGCATAGGCCTACCTACAAAAATCCTATGATAGGATTTCATAAACAAGACACCATTCAAAAATTTAACTTCCCCTACTATGTTCCTCCATATCCGAATCCCTTTCGTTTTCCTAAATCTCTTATACCTAGGAATTACCCTATCATTTCGGGTCTAAAACCTGTCTATGAAACTGTAATAAGTGGATCTCACCCCACATCCATAGCAACGCCTAAGATCCCTTTACAATAATAAAATGACAACCTCTGGCCAAACTCTTACTTCCATTGGAAGATAAGGTATTTCAAGCTCCATCATCATTTACATATGGACCGAAAGGGCGTTATGCATCTATTTTGGAAGACTTCCTTTAACAATATCTCATAACATTACTGCCACTAAAATTACCTGACCCACGGGGATGAAAACCTACTTGGTACGACTTCAACGCCTCGTGTGAATATCATAGAACACAAGGTCATTCTATTGAAAATTGTACAGCCTTCCACATGATTGCACAAAAATTGGCACATCCATCTTCCGTACCAACATTGACATATTTTCTTCCTTCCAAACCACATGCAACATTAACATTAGCATCGCCATCATCCTCATCAAAATCTAGAGTTTGAACACTTTTCCCTAATTTTCTATATCCATTTTTTTCAAAAACGTTTTATTTGCTCGAGTGGGTGATCTGCAACTCATTTTTTCAAGCTGAATGCCTTCAAGATTCTCATGATGTGGTTATTTTTCCCTAAATTGAAACAAAATCCAAGTTTCCCCCCATTTGTGCCCTAAATTTTTCATTTATACGGGTTGTGTCATTTTTCCATTTGCCAAATCGTGAAAAACTCGAAGTGGATCGAATCCGAGTAATTTGAGGTTAAAATCTTGCTCCCCAGGTCGAAAACAATGTAAAATCATGTTTCATTTGATTTAAAGCCAAGAAATTTGTCTTCCTTGTGAAAAATTTCCATTTCTAGGGCATCCTCTATATTTTTTACGTTTTGACGGGCATACAGGTGTCATTTGCCCATCAAATTAGTCATCGCAACCTTTTGGTGACGTGGTGAGCTTCTATTGGCTGGGGGCGGTCGGGAAACTGTTATAACTTGTCAATTTTTTATTTTTTGGCACAACGAAAATTTTGGTCCTCGGCCCCGCATTGCTACATTAATGTGCCTACGTGGAAAAATTTGATGGGCTGGAGGATCGACAGGTGGCGGAGGTCACTTATAAATCTTGCCTTCATTTTTGCAAATTTCTCAAAATCAATATTTTTCCCAAAGGCCCGCCTCCAATAAGAAGTGGACACATGTCTAGGAAAGTCAGCATGGAGGGGCGGAGTTTTTGAAAATTTTAAAGTTTTTAACTTCAAAATGTTAAAGTTAAAATTTGGCCTGAGAGCCTGGCGATCAATTGGAGGAAGACACGTGTCTAGAGGGTGAGATGGAAGAAGGGGCCGAAGGAAAATTTTATGAATTTTTGCCTTTATGTTTGCAAGGTAAAAAATGAAAAATGGGCCTGCCTCAAATGAAAAGTGGACACATGTCCATGAAGGTCAAACGAAGAAGTGGGAACTTAGAAAAAATTGTTTTTTTTGGGCTCAAGGTTATAAAGGAAAAAAATTTCCCAAAGGCCCGTGTCCAATTGAAGGAGGACACGTGTCCAAAATTTGGCAGAGGTTTGGGGCGCAGAGGAAATATTGAAAATCTTACAAATTCTAGTGAAATTTCTTAAAGTCAAAAATTGATCAGTGGCCCTGACAGGAAAATTTGGAAGGGTGCCCCCGCATCCAATCTGGGGACGACACATGGCACATTAAAAAGGGAAAAAAGAAGATTCTGGGCCCGCAAAAGGTTGTAGTGTTTTTGGAGGTTTGAAGGAAAAACTTGGAGGGTCGGCTCCGCAGCAAATGGGAGACCTCAATGTGGCAAGGGAGTGAGCGGGTGTTCGGGCCCGTGGGGAATTTAGAGAAAATTTTCCTTTTCTCAAAAAGTGGAAAAATTCATCAAATTGGCCCGTGATTTTTGTGGGGCCCACCTAGGAATATGTGGCTGGTCCAAGGGGCAAGCGGGGAAAATTTTCAAAATTTTCCAAAGGTCAAAAAGGGTTAAAAATGCATTTTTTTTAGATGGGGACCCGCTCCAATCATGTTTGGACACGTGTCCACCTTATCCAAAGGAAAAAGAAGGAATATTCATGAATCTCATCCTCCACGTGGAGGGCTAGCATTAAAGGTTGACTAAAATCAACGGTCATTGTGTAATTTCATTTTTGGCACCATGGGAACTCCAAGAAACTTGGAAATCAAATTTCTTCATCAAAATTCATCAAACCTTATATGATTTTGAGTCCCCTCGGCCTTCTGAGAACAATGGAACCATTTTTGGGAGCTAATTTGATGGCTTATGATGTTTTTGATGAAATTTTACCCTATACCCGTGAAAAAACATGAAAGGTGAGAATAAAAGGTTGCAGAGGTGAAAAATGATGAAGTAAAAGGTGGAAAATGATTACAAATGCATGTTGGCATGTCTGAATGCCAAAAACATGACCCTTGATGGATAAGGATCTGAATTCATGTAATATTTTAAAATATTTGTGCATCCTTGGCATTTTACAAGTTGTTTTACAATTTATTGTCATTTTCATGAAATGGATAAGGTTTCTTGTAACAAATTTGATCCCTAAGCATATTCTTTACTTGGGAAGCAAGGATCCAAGCTGGCATCAGGTATAAAATGTATTTTTCAAGCATTTGTGAAAGGGGGGAGACATAAGAGAGGAAAAGACTAAGAATTTTCAAGCAAAAAAGTTGGAAGAAATCCATTTCTCTGGAGAAAACCACCTGAGAATCATTTTTAATTCCATTTTGTATTAGATTTCATCATGTTGAGTTGGTTTCAGTTGTAAAGCCATCAACAGGTTATGAGGTTGTTCTTATAGCATTCCCCTGCTGATGTATTTGATCAGATTTTGGATTATGTGGTGTTATCTCTTGGCAAAATTTTCATATACTTATGTTTCAGAATGTTTTAAATTTGTGTTTCTTGCTCATGTTGCAATATTTTATTTAGGATCTCTTTGATCATACAGGGTCTCATTTCTTGTTGATGGTTTAATGGTATTTGTAATCTTATTTTCAGAAGATCTTTCATCTAATAGAAGATAAACAGATTTAAAATCATTTTACTATCCTTGAATAATAATACTGTTTGTAAACCTTTCGGTGCACCTTAGGTCATGATTAAATAGGGATTCCTGGGTACTTTGTTGGTATTTTGCTTAAAGATTTTTTGGCAGGTTATCAAAGGTTATGTGGAAGAGTGCAGATCTGGGCCTCCATCTGTGCGTATATCCTAGTTGAAGGAGCATTTAAAACCCCTGCAAGCATTCCTGTTGTATAGATATTACAAATTTTTGGATACCAACACCAGAGTGGTGCCATTTCCGGGGACTTCTTGGAATTTCTTGGTGGTTTTGAAGTTTTTGTAATGTTTGAGCATTTGTGTGATCAAGTATTTGTGTTGATACATTCTTCAGATATCATTTCATACTTCAAATCTACATGTTTTGGGTAGAAGTTTCAAAGCTCAGCCTACTCTTCTCATTTACCAGCAGTTTATATAATTTGGATGCATTGTTTTTGGTTGAATTAAGGAGAAGAAGATCTGATTTGTATACCCTTGCAAAGTTTTTAGTCATAGCATACATTTGACATAATATTTTAGTGCTTTCTTACACAGCTAAGGTGGAAATCCTTAGTGTCAACTCCATGCTATTGAGATCTTGAAATACCAGTTGTCTTATGCATCTCTTTCATTTGAAACTTGTTGTTTAAATCTATCAAGCTGGAGGGAATGAGATCTCTCTTCATCAAGGACTCTTCTAAGAAGTTGCTCACTAAATCAAGAAGCTCAGAACTAGAAGGAAGAAGAGTGTGGAAAGTGGTTGATGATTTGGTTGCAAGAAAAGAAATCCCCATAGTTAAATCTGAAGGAGAGCAGCCTGTTATTGAAGATTATAATTCTTTGTCAAGTAGATCTGATTCAGGATTTTTTTCTTGCTAATATGCATTCTCCATCAGGTGAGGGACCTCCTTGTGTATTTAAAAAACTTGCTCCTAAATCTGCTCCTGTGGTTTCTAAGTTTGCTAAATTTTATCAAGATAAAGAGCCTTTGGGGGGTTGTCATTTTAAAGATCGCTCATCTATTCCAATTAGACCCATTACTACTCCTCACTAGCTTGTTTCACCTTCAAGATCACCCCCACCAAACAATATGGCTCAGCCTAGACCTCCATTTGTTATTAACACCTTTGGTCCTAAATTTTGGAGGAATGGATGGTTATCCAAATGCTGTCCCACAAGATGTGAGAAATAGGTTACCAAAATTCCAAGGTAATAATGCCATTACTGGTGATCAGCATCTCAAAGTGTTTGATAATATGATGGACGATTTTGAGATAGAATTTGAGGATGTGTATGTCAAGTTGTTTATCCATACACTTGAAGAAGATGCTAGGGATTTGTACAAGGCTCTACCTGATAACTCTATTGATTCATGGACTGAGATGAAAAATTCATTTAGGTTGCAATATGGTGACAAGACTGGTTCTAGATTTATTTTTTCTGAATTTGAAAATATCAAGAAGAACCCGAATGAGACATTCCATGACTTCAATACAAGATTTAATAAAACATTGAGAAGGTTACCTGTCATTTTGAGGCCTTGTGATGAATCTTGCTTGATCAAATATGTAGATGCATTTGATAAAAAGGCATCCTATTACTTGAGAGATGGATGCATTTGAAAAATCCTACAAACTTGAGGCAAGCTTTCACCATGGCACTTCAAATTGAAAATAATATTAAATCTATTGGTAAACCACTTAAGAGGGATGGTGTGAAGCTGATAAACCCTAAGAAGCCTCAAGCTAGCAAGGGTACTGATTTAGAAGATGTTGTCAAGACTTTAGCAGGGGCTATCAAAGAAATTTCTTACAAATTAGCCCGGGCTGAGAAAGGAATTGGGAAAAGTTCACAAGGACACCAAAGAACTCAAAACCATGATATATTTGGTAATCATACTAGGTGTGATCAAAGACAAGATGATAGAGGTAAAGTTCCTATTGGATCTATAAATAGACAACCTCAAGCTCATGAAAATAGAGTGGTTCCTAACCCTTTAACTGCAAGGGTTGTTGTTGTTCAAGAAATTGTTGATATGGATTGGTGTGATAGATGTTTTCTTTCTCATCCTCCATGTGAAATGGACCAGTAAGTTATTAAAGATGATAATGAGAATGAAATGGATGATGAAATTTGTATGATGGGAAGCTCTTCAGGCTCACAACAAGCAGCAACATCAACAGATGTGATAAGTGCAAGGATTTTTGCAACCTTTTGGGATTACATAAAAAGGGTACAATTTCTTTCTCTTCCTCAAGCTCATGATGTAGATGTAGTTCAGGCCTTTGAAATTCCTAATAATTACTTTGAATATCTAAGGGATTTAATGATCAAGAAGTATGATGGTGACATTCCTTCTAAGGAAGATAGACAGTTGTTAATGAATGATGTGGTTGGACAAGAGAAAGAGTACAATACTAGAAGTAAAGTTGTTAGAGGAGCTAGTCCTCAAGTCAAGCCAAAGACACCCTTGCTCAAAAGCATTCCCAAAGACAATCCTAGAAAATAAACAATTGCCAAGAACCCTACTGTCCCATGCAAAAATATCAGTCCTCTTCATGCCCAGGCTGCCAAGAATACTTCTCCATCTGATGAACCTTCTTGTTTCCCTTCCAATGTTGTTTTACCAAAGAGTGTTCCATATGATATTGCCTTGGTATTGAGCCAAATTAAAGTGAGTGTTCCCATCATTGAGTTGCTTAGCATACCTGAGCATAAGAAGAGAGCATTCGAGTACTTGGGATTGAAAGAAGAAAAGATTACCCCAAGCATAAATGTAAATGTTGTTGAGACTCCTCTTCAAAGCATTGCTGGCCTTCAAACACCACCACCAATGGAAGATTTTGGAGAGGCACCTGAATTATATTTGGGGACATCCTTGGTTGATTCCCAATTGAATGTTGATCCATTTTTCACAACTTTTCTCATAAAAGATAGGTTGCTTCACAATTGCATGTTTGATTCTGGTGCATCATGTAATGTCATGCCTCTAGAAGTCATGAATGAGTTGGATATCAAAGTGACAGCAACATATGGGAAATGTACAGCCATGGATTTAAGGGAAGTGTCAGTTGTTGGTTGTGTGAAGGGTTTGTGGAGGAAATTTTGCTGGGAAAGTGACAGCACATAAGATTTTAAGAGCTGGTTATTGGTGGCCTACTCTTTTTAAAGATGCAACCCAGCTAGTTAGAAAGTGTGATAGTTGCAAACGTTTCTCTGGAAGACTGAAAGCTTCAGGCTCCCTTCCTTTGCAGCCTGTATCAATTGAATCTCCTTTCAAAAAATGGGGAATGGATTTCATTGGTGAGATTTCAGATCCTTCTAGTGTCGGTCATAAATGAATCCTTGTAGCAACTGATTATTTTACAAAATGGGTTGAGGCAATCCCATCTAGAAAGGCAACACACCAAGTGGTAATGGATTTCTTATTGAATCATATCATATGCAGATTTGGAGTTCCAGTTAAGATTGTATCTGATAATGCCATGTGTTTTAGAGCCAAGCCTTTGATGGTAATGTGCAATGAATATGGGATAAATCTAACTTATTCTTCAAAATACAATCCACAAGGCAATAGACAAGCTGAGTCAAGTAATAAGAAATTTCTCAAGATCATCATAAGGACCTTGGAAATCAAAAAGAAGAAGTGGGGAGAGCAATTGAAATTTGTAGTTTGGGCTGATAGAATAACTCCTAAAAGAGCAACTGGTAAGAGCCCATTTGAATTGGTGTATGGAACTCAGGCTTTGCTGCCCTTACACTTTCAATTATCCACTTTTCAGTTTTCCCAACAGTTGGAAGATCAAGAACATGGCCCATATGAATCAAGGATCAATCAGATCATTGAGTTAGATGAAGAAATGAGAGCCTCTCATCAAAGGCATATCAGATTTAAAGAGGTTGTTTGATAAGAAGGTCACCCCTAGAGCCTTCAATGTTGGAGATCCGGTTTTGCTGTGGGATAGTAGGCATGAAGACAAGGGCAAGCATGGAAAGTTTGATGCTCTATGGATGGGCCCTTATGCCATTGATATCAGGATTGGAGAAAATACATTTTTTCTCAAGGATTTGGATGGGGATTTGTTGGAGCTGCCTGTTAATGGAAGACATTTAAAACATTTCTTGGATTAAATCCCCATGTGAGGTACTTTGCCCTAATTTTCTATATCCATTTTTGGTCAAAAACATTTTATTTGCTCGAGTGGGTGATCTGCAACTCATTTTTTCTAGTTGAATGCCTTCAAGATGCTCATGATGTGGTTATTTTTCCCTAAATTGAAACAAATTTCCAAGTTTCCCCCCATTTGTGCCCTAATTCTTTCATTTATATGGGCTGTGTCATTTTTCCATTTGCCAAATAGTGAAAAACTCGAAGTAGATCGAATCCGAGTAATTTGAGGTTAAAATCCTACTCCCCACGTTGAAAACAATGTAAAATCATGTTTCATTTGATTTAAAGCCAAGAAATCTACATTCCTTGTGAAAAAATTTGATTTCTAGGGCATCCTCTGTATTTTTTACGTTTTGACGGGCATACGGGTGTCATTTTCCCGTCAAATTATCTTCGCATGTTATTGCTAACGTGGCAGGTTCTATTGGCCGAGGATGTGCAGGGAAAATGTTATAACTTGTCACTTTTTGACTTTTGGCACAAGGAAAATTTTGTCCGCGGCCCCGCATTGCTATATTGATGTGCCTACGTGGCACAATTTGATTGGCTGGAGGATCGAAGGTGGCGGAGATCACTTATAAATCTTGCCTTCATTTTTTCAAATTTCTCAAAATCAATTTTTTGCCCGAAGGCCCACCTCCAATAAGAAGTGGACACGTGTCCAGGAAAGTTAGCATGGAGGGGCGGAGTTTGTGAAAATTTTGAAGTTTTTAACTTCAAAATGTTAAAGTTAAAATTTGGCTCGAGAGCCCGCAACCAATTGGAGGAAGACACGTGTCTAGGAGGTGAGATGGAAGAAGGGGCTGAAGGAAAATTTTATGAATTTTTGCCTTTATGTTTGCAAGGTAAAAAATGAAAAATGGGCCCGCCTCCAATGAAAAGTGGACATGTGTCCAGGAAGGTCAAACGGAGAAGCGGGAACTTTGAAAAATTTGTTGTTTTTGGGCTCAAAGTTACAAAGGAAACTTTTTTCCCGAAGGCCCGTGTCCAATTGAAGGAGGACACGTGTCCAACATTTGGTGGAGGTTTGGGGCGCGGAGGAAATATTGAAAATTTTACAAATTTTGGCAAAATTTCTCAAAGTCAAAAATTGATCCATGGCCCCGACAGGAAAATTTGGAAGGGTGCCCCCACATCCAATCAGGGGATGACATGTGGCACATTAGAAAGGGAAAAAAGAAGAGTGCGGGCCCACAAAGGTTGTAGTGCTTTTCGGAGGTTTGAAGGCAAAACTTGGAGGGTCGGCTCCGCAGCGAATGGGAGACCGCCACGTGGCAAGGGAGTGAGCGGGTGTTCGGGCCCCGGGGAATTTTGAGAAAATTTTCCTTTTCTAAAAAAAGTGGCAAAATTCATCAAATTGGCCCGCAGTTTTTGTGGGGCCCACCTAGGGATACGTGGCGGGTCCAGGGGGCAAGCGGGGAAAATTTTCAAAATTTTCCAAAGGTCAAAAAGGGTTAAAAATGCATTTTTAAAGATGGGGACCCACTCCAATCATGTTTGGACACGTGTCCACCTTATCCAAAGGAAAAAGGGGAATATCTTGACACGTGGAGGGCTAACATTAAAAGTTGACTAAAATCAACGGTTCACTGTGTAATTTCATTTTTTACCGCCATGGGAGCTCCAAGAAGCTTGGAAATCATTTCTTCATCAAAATTGCATGAAATTTTATATGATTTTGACATCCCCTCGGCCTTCTGAGTGCAATGGCACCATTTTTATGAGCTAATTTGATGGCTTATGATGTTTTTGATGAAATTTTTCCCTAGACCCGTGAAAAAATGTGAAAGGTGAAAAATAAGGTTGCAGAGGTGAAAAATGATGAAGTAAAAGGTGGAAAATGATTGCAAATGCATGCTGGCATGTCTGAATGCCAAAAACATGACCCTGGGATGGATAAGGATCTGAATTCATGCAATATTTTAAAATATTTGTGCATCCCTGGCATTTTACGAGCTGTTTTACAGTTTAATGTCATTTTCATGAAATGGATAAGGTTTCTTGTAACAAATTTGATCCCTAAGCATATTCTTTGCTTGGGAAGCAAGGATCCAAGCTGGCATGAGGTATAAAATGTATTTTTGAAGCATTTGTAAAAGGGGGAGACAGAAGAGAGAAAAAGACTCAGAATTTTCAAGCAAAAAGTTGGAAGAAATCCATTTCTCTGGAGAAAACTACCTGAGAGCCATTTTAATTCCATTTTGTATCAGATTTCATCATGTTGAGTTGGTTTCAGTTGTAAAGCCATCAACAGGCTCTGAGATTGTTCTTATAGCATTCCCCTGCTGATGTATTTGATCAGATTTTGGATTATGTGGTGTTATCTCTTGGCAAAATTTGCATATACTTATGTCTCAGAATGTTTTCAATTTGTGTTTCTTGCTCATGTTGCAATCTTGTGTTTAGGATCTCTTTGATCATACAGGGTCTCATTTCTTGTTGATGGTTTAATGGCATTTGCAATCTTATATTCAGAAGAGCTTTCATCTGATAGAAGATAAACAGATTTAAAATCATTTTACTGTCCTTGAATAATGAGACTGTTTGTAAACCTTTGGGTGCACCTTAGGTCATGATTAAATAGGGATTCCTGGATACTTTGTTGGTATTTTGCTTCAAGATTTTGTGGCAGGTTATCAAAGGTTGTGTGGAAGAGTGCAGATCTGGGCCTCCATTTGTGCACATATCCTAGTTGAAGGAGCATTTAAAACCCCTGGAAGCATTCCTGTTGTGTAGGTATTGCAAATTTCCTGCAAAGGTTCTCAAAGAAGTTGGTAATTCCTAGCTAGTCTTGTCTAAACATCTCCCACAAAATTTCATTTAAACTAACTCATCCTACCTATACTACCCCTGCATTTACATTGTGTGTCAACAAAAGAATACAATCCTTTCACAAAAATGCACAAAGCATATCAGGGTTTTATCATGTCTTTAGCAGCCCTAGCTTTGTTTTGAGAACATTTCCATCATTTAGTAGTGAAAACTCCTTTGAGTTTGGATAATGGATGCTTGATCATGTTTTCACAAGGCCTCTTCCATACCATATGCAAAACACAAGGATATCTCCATCTCCTTTACCATATAAGGGCTGCAATATAGGTTCTCTTGCCTTGGTTGATAGGCACAACCTAAAACAGTGAGGGTTAGATCAAAACCCTTTTGAAGGTGCTATCCACTCCCTCAAATCTTGAATGCAAACAAGTAGATAGGTGTGCTCCCCAGCTACAAATGACATACAAACCATCTATCTATCCTTGAGTGTCTTGTGCAAGTTCATGATGTTGTTCAAGTTGTGAAGGAGATTAAATCTGGATACCAACACCCGAGTGGCACCGTTGCCGGGGACTTCTTGGAATTTCTTGGTGGTTTTGAAGTGTTTGAAAGGTTTGAGCATTTGTGTGATCAAGTATTTGAGCTGTTACATTCTTGAGATATCATTTCATACTTCAGATCTGCATGTTTTGGGTAAAAGTTTCAAAGCTCAGCCTGCTCTTCTCATTTACCAGCAGTTTATATAATTTGGATGCATTGTTTTTGGTTGAATTAAGAAGAAGAAGATCTGATTTGTAAACCCTTGCAAATTTTTCAGTCATAGCATACATTTGACAGAATATTTTAGTGCTTTCTTGCACAACTAAGGTGGAAATCCTTAGTGACGACTCCATGCTATTGGATCTTGAAATACCAGTTGTCTTATACATCTCTGTCATTTGAAACTTGTTGTTTAAATCTGTCAAGCTGGAGGGAAGGAGATCCCTCTTCATCAAGGACTCTTCTAAGAAGTTTCTCACCGAATCAAGAAGCTCAGAACTAGAAGGAAGAAGAGTGTGGAAAGTGGTTGGTGATTTGGTTGCAAGAAAAGAAATCCCCATAGTTGAATTTGAAGGAGAGCAGCATGTTATTGAAGATTATAATTCTTTTTCAAGTAGATCTGATTCAGACAATTTTCTTGCTGATTTGCATTCTCCATCAGGTGAGGGACCTTCTTGTGTATTTAAAAAACTTGCTCCTAAATCTACTCCTGTGGTTTCTAAGTTTGCTAAAGTTTATCAAGAGAGAGAGCCTTTGGGGGGTTGTCATTTTAAAGATCACTCATCTATTCCAATCAGACCCATTACTACTCCTCACCAGCTTGTTTCACCTCCAAGATCACCCCCACCAAACAATATGGCTCAGCCTAGACCTCCATTTGTTGTTAACACCTTTGGTCCTATAAATTTTGGAGGAATGGATGGTTATCCAAATGCTGTCCCACAAGATGTGAGAAATAGGTTACCAAAATTCCAAGGTAACAATGCCATTACCGGTGATCAGCATCTCAAACTGTTTGATAATATGATGGAAGATTTTGAGATAGAATTTGAGGATGTGTATATCAAGTTGTTTATCCATACACTTAAAGAAGATGCTAGGGATTGGTACAAGGCTCTACCTGATAACTCTATTGATTCATGGACTGAGATGAAAAATGCATTTAGGTTGCAATATGGTGACAGGACTGATCCTAGATTTCTTTTGTCTGAATTTGAAAATATCAAGAAGAACCTGAATGAGACAGTCCATGACTTCAATACAAGATTTAATAAAACATTGAGAAGGTTTCCTATCATTTTGAGGCCTTGTGATGAATCTTGCTTGATCAAATATGCAGATGCATTTGATAAAAAGGTATCCTATTACTTGAGAGAGACAAAAATCCTACAAACTTGAGGCAAGCTTTCACCATGGCACTTCAAATTGAAAATAATATTAAAGCTATTGGTAAACCACTTAAGAGGGATGGTGTGAAGCTGATAAACCCTGAGAAGCCTCAAGCTAGCAAGGGTGCTGATTTAGAAGATGTTGTCAAGACTTTGGCAGGGGCTGTCAAAGAAATTTCTTACAAATTAGCCCGGGCTGAGAAAGGAATTGGGAAAAGTTCACAAGGACAGCAAAGAACTCAAAACCATGATAGATTTGGCAATCATCCTAGGGGTGATCAAAGACAAGATGATAGAGGTAAAGGGCCTGTTGGATCTGCAAACAGACAACCTCAAGCTGTGAAAATAGAGTGGTGCCTGACCCTCTAACTGCAAGGGTTGCTGTTGTTCAAGAAATTGCTGATATGGATTGGTGTGATAGATGTTTTCTTCCTCATCCTCCATGTGAAATGGACCAGCAAGTTATTGAAGATGATAATGAGATGAAATGGATGATGACATTTGTATGATGGGCAGCTCTTCAGGCTCACAACAAGCAGCAACATCAACAGATGTGATAAGTGCAAGGACTGCTGCAACCTTTTGGGATTGCATAAAGAGGGTACCATTTCTTTCTCTTCCTCAAGCTCATGATGTAGATGTAGTTCAGGCCTTTGAAATTCCTAATAATGACTTTGAATATCTAAGGGCTTTAATGATCAAGAAGTATGATGGTGGTATTCCTTCGGAGGAAGATAGACAATTGTTAATGAATGTTGTGGTTGGTCAAGAGAAAGAGTACAATACTAGAAGTAAAGTTGTTAGAGGAGCTGGTCCTCAAGCCAAGCCAAAGACACCCTTGCTCACAAGCATTCCCAAAGACAATCCTAGAAAAGAAACAATTGCCAAGAACCCTGCTGTCCCATGCAAAAATATCAGTCCTCTTCATGCCCAGGCTGCCAAGAATACTTCTCCATCTGATGAACCTTCTTGTTTCCCTTCCAATGTTGTTTTACCAAAGAGTGTTCCATATGATATTGCCCAAGTATTGAGCCAAATTAAAGTGAGTGTTCCCATCATTGAGTTGCTTAGAATACCTGAGCATAAGAAGAGAGCATTCGAGTACTTGGGATTGAAAGAAGAAAAGATTACCCCAAGCAGAAATGTAAATGTTGTTGAGACTCCTCTTCAAAGCATTGCTGGCCTTGAAACACCACCACCAATGGAAGATCTTGGAGAGGCACCTGAAGTATATTTGGGGACATCCTTGGTTGATTCCCAATTGAATGTTGATCCATTTTTCACAACTTTTCTCATAAAAGATAGGTTGCTTCACAATTGCATGTTTGATTCTGGTGCATCATGTAATGTCATGCCTCTAGAAGTCATGAATGAGTTGGATATCAAAGTGACAGCAGCATATGGGAAATGTACAGCCATGGATTCAAGGGAAGTGTTGGTTGTTGGTTGTGTGAAGGGTTTAGTAGTGCAACTTGCAGCCTATCCGGGTAAGAATTTAAAACTTGATGTTGTAATTGTTGATTGCCCTGCCAAATGGGGTATGCTTTTGTCAAGAAAATGGGCTGCAAGTGTTGGTGGTAGTGTTCAAATGGACATGTCCTTTTCCACCATTCCCATTGAAGGCAGCCTTGTCAAACTCTATGGTGAAAAGAAGATGTTACACTTGATTGAAGATCCCAACAATGCTTCTTATGAAGTGTTGTTTGCTGATGTAGATGTTGACAACTTCATTGGTTTTGCTGATGGAAAGAGAACAAGATGGATAAATCAGAATGCCTTGATATGATAGGTTCTCCTTGGACCTTGCTATTTGATGGAGCTTGCTCCAAATTTGGAAATGGTGCTGGTATAGTGTTGGTTTCTCCTAGTTTGGAAGAGTTTCCTTTTTCCTTCAAACTTAATTTTGAATGCACTAACAACATAGCTGAGTATGAAGCATTATTGTTGGGGTTAAGAATTGCATGGAAGTATGGAGTAAAGGACATTGTTGCCAAAGGAGACTCAGAGCTGGTTGTCAAACAAATAAGAAAGTTGTATGCTACAAAAAATCAGCGTATGAAACAATATAAGCATGTTGTTTGGGACTTGATTGAAATGTTTGATTCCTTTAACATTGTTTACCATGATAGAATTCTTAATGCTGCTGCTGATAAGCTGGATGTCCTTAGTTCTAGATTTGAACAATTGCACCATTTCACCTTTTTGTGAATATAACATTGAAGTGCTAACAAGGCCAGCTGTCCCGGATAATGTGAAACATTGGCAGATTTTTGATAATGATGCCCAAGTATTGAGATTCTTACAATGCCAAGGTGAGTTTTCTGGTCAGAACATTGATTGGGAACCAATGGTATGCATGAATGAAGGTAGAGAAACTTTGTTTGACAAGGATATTATACAATTGAAGACAAACACCATTCCCAAAGGTCTTGTTGCACTTGAATCCAATTTTAACAATGTTGATTGTATCATTAATAGAAACATGTTTGCTTCAAGGGATGTGGAAGAGCACAACTTGGGAACCAAGGATAAACCAAGGAAGATCTGGTTGGGCAGCCATCTCAGCAAAGAGGAAAAATAGTCCTATGCCCAACTTTTAAAGAAGTATCAAGACTGCCTTGCTTGGTCTTATTCAGAGCTAAAGGCATATAGAGAAGACTTGTTCCAACATGAGATCCCTCTTAAGGCCAAGACTAAGCCATTCAGATAAAGACAAAGACCTATTAACCCACTTCTTTCCATGAAAATGCAAGAAGAGTTGAAGAAATTGAGAGATGGTGGTATCATTCAGCCTACTAGATACTCATCTTGGGTGGCAAACCTTGTGCCAGTTAGAAAGAAGAATGGTGATATCAGACTTTGTGTGGATTTTAGGAATCTAAACAAAGCATCTATGAAGGAAAACTACCCTTTGCCAAACATGGAGAATATGTTGCAGCTTGTAACAGGGTCAGAGATGCTTTCTACTTTGGATGGTTTCTCCGGATACAATCAAGTAGTTGTCAAAGAATCAGAAAGACTTAAGACAACCTTCACTACTCCTTGGGGGACTTATGTTTTTGTAAGGATTCCTTTTGGATTGATGAATGTTGGTGCTACTTTTCAAAGGGAAATGGATGTTGCCTTTGCTGGTTATATCAATGACTTTATTGCAGTTTACCAAGATGATGTGACTATTTTTTCAAGGCAGCGAGGAGACCATTTGCAACACCTAGAGAAGATGCTAATCAGATGTAGAGAGTATGGCATTTCCCTTAATCCAAAGAAGTGTCATTTTGGCATGCAAAAGGCCAAGTTGTTGGGACATATTGTGTCCAAAGAAGGTGTTATGATAGACCCTGAGAGAGTGGAAGCAATCAGCAAAGTGCCCATTCCAAGAACCAAGAAAGGTATTCAATCTTTCTTTGGCCAAATCAATTTCATTAGAAGGTTTGTTTCTAATTTTGCTGAGCTAACTCTTCCAATCACAAGCATGCTAAGAAAGGATCAAGTTATCAAGTGGGAGGAGGCTGCCATTCAAGATTTTGAAGGAATAAAGGATGCACTTAAGCATGCACCTGTTTTGGCAGCTCCAAACTATAAGAGGCCTTTCCAAATCTTTTCTTTTGCCTCTGAATTTACTATTGCTTCAGTTTTGTTGCAAAAGGATGAGAATGGAGCTGAGAGGCCTATTTCTTTCTTTAGCAAGGCTTTACAAGTAGCTGAGTTGAAGTATACAATCATGGAAAAACAAGCATTTGCATTGGTAAAAGCAACAAAGATTTTTAGGCCTTACATTTTGAGTTCAAAAGTTGTTGCTTATGTTCCCCACACCATGGTTAAAGACATCTTATCAGACATGGAGATATCAAGCAAGAGATGTAGATGGGTCAAAAAATTACAAGAATATGATATGGATATCCAAACAACAAAGCTGGTAAGAGGTTTGGGTCTTGCTAAGCTAGTGGCAGAGAGTAATTTTTTAAATGTAGAAGTGAATTAGCTAGAGGAAGAAAGGGCAGATCTTCTTGACAAATTGATGAGTTCTAAATGGTACAAGGATGTGATTTTCTACCTCAGACACCTATGATGTCCTAGTCACTTGAATAAAAATCAGAAAAGAGCCCTCAAGCTGGCTTCTCAAAAATATATCATAACAGACCTTGGGCTGGCTTGGAAGAACCCTGAAGGTGTCCTCTTGAAATGCATAACTGAAGATGAAGCTCCCAAGTTGATTGCTGATTTCCATGGGGGAGTTTGTGGAGGAAATTTTTATGGGAAAGTGACAGCACATAAGATTTTAAGAGTTGGTTATTGGTGGCCTACTCTTTTTAAAGATGCAACCCAGCTGGTTAGAAAGTGTGATAGTTGCCAACGTTTCTCTGGAAGACTGAAAGCTTCAGGCTCCCTTCCTTTGCAGCCTGTATCAATTGAAGCTCCTTTCAAACAATGGGGAATGGATTTCATTGGTGAGATTTCAGATCCTTCTAGTGCTGGTCATAAATGGATCCTTGTAGCAACTGATTATTTTACAAAATGGGTTGAGGCAATTCCATCTAGAAAGGCAACACACCAAGTGGTAATGGATTTCTTATTGAATCATATCATATGCAGATTTGGAGTTCCAGTTAAGATTGTATCTGATAATGCCATGTGTTTTAGAGCCAAGCCTTTGATGGCAATGTGCAATGAATATGGGATAAATCTGACTTATTCTTCAAACTACAATCCACAAGGGAATGGACAAGCTGAGTCAAGTAACAAGAACTTGCTCAAGATCATTAGAAGGACCTTGGAAATCAACAAGAAGAAGTGGGGAGAGCAATTGAAATTTGTAGTTTGGGCTGATAGAATAACTCCTAAAAGAGCAACTGGTAAGAGCCCATTTGAATTGGTGTATGGAACTCAGGCTTTGCTGCCCTTACACCTGCAATTATCCACTTTTCAGTTTTCCCAACAGTTGGAAGATCAAGAACATGGCCCATATGAATCAAGGATCAATCAGATCATTGAGTTGGATGAAGAAAGAAGAGCTTCTCATCAAAGGCATATCAGATTTAGAGAGAAATTGAAGAGGTTGTTTGATAAGAAGGTCACTCCTAGAGCCTTCAGTGTTGGAGATCTGGTTTTGTTGTGGGATAGTAGGCATGAAGACAAGGGCAAGCATGGAAAGTTTGATGCTCTATGGATGGGCCCTTATGCCATTGATATCAGGATTGGAGAAAATACATTTTTTCTCAAGGATTTAGATGGGGATTTGCTGGAGCTGCCTGTTAATGGCAGACATTTAAAACATTTCTTGGATTAAATCCCCATGTGAGGTATGCACAAGTTGTACATTTTGTATAGTCCTTTTTTTTGTTTTGTTTTTGCTATTGTTGGCTTGTGGTTTGCCCTTTTGTCCTTGGCAACCATTTTGGTCTGGTTTTCTCGGTCTATTTTTGGTGAAATTTCTAGTTTTTGGGGTTGTTCTGCATTTTTGACTCCTTGCCCAATGGATTTCTGGCACTTGGTCTACGTTGTGATCTTGTGGCACTCGTTGGGAGTGCCCATCCCCAAGCAGGAGCCAATGTTGGTGCAAATTCTGAGTTTGCACACTTTGCCCTAATTTTCTATATCCATTTTTGCTCAAAAATGTTTTATTTTCTCGAGTGGGTGATCTACAACTCATTTTTTCCAGTTGAATGCCTTCAAGATGCTCATGATGTGGTTATTTTTCCCTAAATTGAAACAAAATCCAAGTTTCCCCCCATTTGTGCCCTAATTTTTTCATTTATACGGGTTGTGTCATTTTTTCCATTTTGCCAAATCATGAAAAACTTGAAGTGGATCAAATCTAGTTATTTGAGGTTAAAATCCTACTCCCCAGGTCGAAAACAATGTAAAATCATGTTTCATTTGATTTAAAGCCAAGAAATCTACTTCCTTGTGAAAAAATTCCATTTCTAGGGCATCCTCTATATTTTTTACGTTTTGACGGGCATACGGGTGTCATTTTCCTATCAAAATTAGTCATCGCAACCTTATTGCTAATGTGGCAGGTTCCTATTGGCCGAGGATGTGTTGGGAAAATGTTATAACTTGTCACTTTTTGATTTTTTAGCACAAGGAAAATTTTTGTCCTCGGCCCCGCATTGCTACAGTGATGTGCCTACATGGCACAATTTGATTGGCTGGAGGATCGGCGGGTGGTGGAGGTCACTTAGAAATTTTGCCTTCATTTTTGCAAATTTCTCAAAATCAATTTTTTCCCGATGGCCCGCAATGAATGGAAGTGGACACGTGGCAGGAAAGCATCACATGGATGGTGGAGGACTTGGAAAATTTTGGTTTTTTGCTTCAAAATGTTAAGGTTAAAATTTGGCCCAAGAGCCCTGAATTTGGAGTGAAGACACGTGTCCAGGAGTTTGGCAAGATGGAAGAATTTGGCCCGAAGGAAAATTTTATGAATTTTTTCCTTTATGTTTGCAAGGCAAGGAAAAATGAAAAATGGGCCCGCCTCAATGAAAAGTGGACACGTGTCCAGGAAGGTCAAATGGAGAAGTGGGAACTTAGAAAATTTTGTTGTTTTTGGGCTCAAAGTTATAAAGGAAAAATTTTTCCCGAAGGCCCGTGTCCAATTGAAGGAGGACACGTGTCCAAAATTTGGCGGAGGTTTGGGGCGCAGAGGAAATATTGAAAATCTTACAAATTTTGGCGAAATTTCTCAAAGTCAAAAATTGATCCGTGGCCCCGACAGGAAAATTTGGAAGTGTGCCCCCACATCCAATCAGGGGGTGACACGTGGCACATTACAAAAGGGTCAAAAGGAGAGCGCGGGCCCACAAAAGTTTTGTAGTGTTTTCAGAGGTTTGAAGGCAAAACTTGAAGGGTCGGCTCCGCAGCGAATGGGAGACCGCCACGTGGCAAGGGAGTGAGCGGGTGTTCGGGCCCACAAGGAATTTTGAGAAAATTTTCCTTTTCTCAAAAAAGTGGCAAAATTCATCAAATTGGCCCACAGTTTTTGTGGGGCCCACCTAGGGACACGTGGGGGGTCCAGGGGGCAAGCGGGGAAAATTTTCAAAATTTTCCAAAGGCATAAAAGGGTTAAAATGCAAATTTTAAAGGGATGGGGACACGCTCCAATCATGTTTGGACATGTGTCCACCTTATCCAAAGGAAAAAAGGGAATATTCATGAATCTCATCCTCCACGTGGAGGGCTGGCATTAAAGGTTGACTAAAATCAACGGTCACTGTGCAATTTCATTTTTGGGCGCCATGGGAACTCCAAGAAACTTGGAAATCAAATTTCTTCATCAAACCTTATATGATTTTGAGTCCCCTTGGCCTTCTGAGAACAATGGCACCATTTTTGGGAGCTAATTTGATGGTTTACGATGTTTTTGATGAATTTTTTCCCTAGACCCATGAAAAAACATGAAAGGTAAAAATAAAAGGTTGGAGAGGTGAAAAATGATGAAGTAAAAGGTGGAAAATGATTGCAAATGCATGTTGGCATGTCTGAATGCCAAAAACATGACCCTGGGATGGATAAGGATCTGAATTCATGCAATATTTTAAAATATTTGTGCATCCCTGGCATTTTACGAGTTGTTTTACAGTTTAATGTCATTTTCATGAAATGGATAAGGTTTCTTGTAACAAATTTGATCCCTAAGCATATTCTTTGCTTGGGAAGCAAGGATCCAAGCTGGCATGAGGTATAAAATGTATTTTTCAAGTATTTGTGAAAGGGGGGAGATAGAAGAGAGAAAAAGACTCAGAATTTTCAAGCAAAAAAGCTGGAAGAAATCCATTTCTCTGGAGAAAACCACCTGAGAGTCATTTTTAATTCCATTTTGTATCAAATTTCATCATGTTGAGTTGGTTTCAGTTGTAAAGCCATCAACAGGCTCTGAGATTGTTCTTATAGCATTCCCCTGCTGATGTATTTGATCAGATTTTGGATTATGTGGTGTTATCTCTTGGCAAAATTTGCATATACTTATGTCTCAGAATGTTTTCAATTTGTGTTTCTTTCTCATGTTGAAATCTTGTGTTTAGGATCTCTTTGATCATACAGGGTCTCATTTCTTGTTGATGGTTTAATGGCATTTGCAATCTTATATTCAGAAGAGCTTTCATCTGATAGAAGATAAACAGATTTAAAATCATTTTACTATCCTTGAATAATGAGACTGTTTGTAAACCTTTGGGTGCACCTTAGGTCATGATTAAATAGGGATTCCTGGATACTTTGTTGGTATTTTGCTTCAAGATTTTGTGGCAGGTTATTAAAGGTTGTGTGGAAGAGTGCAGATCTGGGCCTCCATCTGTGCACATATCCTGGTTGAAGGAGCATTTAAAACCCCTGGAAGCATTCCTGTTGTGTAGATATTGCAAATTTCCTGCAAAGGTTCTCAAAGAAGTTGGTAATTCCTAGCTAGTCTTGTCACAACATCTCCCCACAAAATTTTCATTTAAACTAACTCATCCTACCAATACTACCCCTGCATTGCATTGTGTGTCAACAAAAGAATACAATCCTTCCACAAAAATGCACAAAGCATATCAGGGTTTTATCATGTCTTTAGCAGCCCTAGCTTTGTTTTGAGAACATTTCCATCATTTAGTAGTGACAACTCCTTTGAGTTTGGATAATGGATGCTTGATCATGTTTTCACAAGGCCTCTTCCATACCATATGCAAAACACAAGGATATCTCCATCTCCTTTACCATATAAGGGCTGCAATAGAGGTTCTCTTGCCTTGGTTGATAGGCACAACCTAAAATAGTGAGGGTTAGATCAAAACCCTTTTGAAGGTGTTATCCACTCCCTCAAATCTTGAATGCAAACAAGTAGATAGGTGTGCTCCCCGGCTACAAATGACATACAAACCATCTATCTATCCTTGAGTGTCTTGTGCAAGTTCATGATGTATTCCTTCTTCATCAATCTCTTATGTAGTTCTTATCACTAATTCATTCTTATATCTTGACAAATTTTCCACTTTCTATTTCATTAATTATTTCATGGTCAAAACCTCTTCAGTCAATCCTCTACCACCAAAGTAGTTTTTCATTAGAAATAAAAATATATAAATTATTTATCCATGCTTGGATACCTAAAATATGCAAAGGAATTAAATGTCATTCCTATATTATAAAGTTTCCAAGGAATTGCAAACATCATACTTCTCACAGTCCTCTACGATACAAGAGGTTTTTGTCCACCATCTACACCAAAATGGATCAAAATTGTTATATTTATGCAATCTTGCATACAATCAAAACAATTCACAAATTAGATTTGATGGTTTAGATTGCTCCAATTTCTAACCATTAATCCACCTCTGAAATGATCCCATCATCTTCATTAGGAAAATCTTTGTACTTAACTACCCTCACTTGCATCTACCTTTTGTTCACTAGTCATTCAAACTTATCATGACCCAATGACTTCTCTCAAACCATCAGGATCAAGATTCAACCACTGTTTCATCACCACTCAAACATAGTTATATGCATCATACAATGCATTACAAGAGTCAATGAATGCTCACATGGTGATCCCTATGTCAAAATCATCTCCTAAGCCCTTAAGACTGGTTGATCTTGTTTCAATCATGCTCATAATGACCAAGGATACCGAAAAATGGAATATTCATTAGTATACCTTTGTTATGTATTACTGTTCACACTAAAATCATGGTATCCCAACTCCTCTTACTCCCACTAGTTCAATTTTGTGTATTTTTGCTCTATTACCCTCACTAGGCCCTACATTATAGAAGACTATCGAAATATAATATGTTATCAAAGGACACCCATGGATACAACACTATGCAGTGTGTTATGATCTACTATTTAAGTTCCTTGTATCCCAAGAATGAACAATGCCTGGCTTAAAGTATATTCACTGAGTTCCTTTGTAAAATGGTCTCTTAATTAGGATTTCTATTGATGCACATAATCACCTAAAGACGTACTGATTCCCAAAATGCATCGGTGGAATCAATCCAAAAGCTTATTTTTGCACATATATTCATTCTTCTAAATCTCTAGATGATTCATCTATCGATTTCTACAATGTTTCAGATGAATGGATATTAGTCTAGGTATGCTTAAGCACATTCATTCCTTGTCAAACCCTAATTGGGTATGGTTACCCCGAGAAAACTTAACCCGCCTATAACCCTAATCGTGGAAGATGTCAAGTCTCTTAATTTCTATCTGTAGGTGTCAAAATTAATATTTGTGTACGAGGGACTTATTATTTTCATCAGTGAGGTTATTAATCAACACCATTTCATGCACTTAGCATTAGACTCCCTTAGATATTTAGATAATCATCTAATTTTTCCCATATGTATGGTCATAAACTATGCATGGAAAGGTTTCAGTGTTTGAGTCTACATGTACAGGAAAATGCATGACATTTTGTCCAATTTTCCCTTAAAATTATAACTCATAAAATTCAGTTTCATGATACAAAAAAATTCAGTTCATCCAAGTGTTCGAAGTTGCTCACAATCTTAACAAACCAGATACATCCTATGCTCATCAATGAATTAGGCTTGTTGATCGCCAACAACCGAGCATTAAGATCATATTAGATTTGGATGAAGGTACCAGACATAAACACCTAAAAGAAATTGGGTCCTTACTACATATCCTACCTACTGACACACTTACTTATCAATCTAACCATGATACTAAACAAATACCTCTTTATTTGGCCATAAATGGTTGAGGAAAATTCACTCATCGTAAATTTCCTTCATGATGACCAGTATATCCTTTACATAGAAAAAATGGAAGTTGAAGATAACTTCCTTCATAAATCCTTACATCTAAAACATCAACTCTCCTTAATGAATAAATACCATCAATGTTAACTTAGGAACCTCTCAAGATCCTTATATAGTTAAATTTTTCCAATCATTGAGTCTACAAGAGCTCGATGAGAAATTTCACTTTATTTCTATCCAAATATTATCAAGCCTTCACTTGGTCATATATTGATATGCTTAGACCCATTCGATCCTAATATTTTGGTACAACCTAATATTGTCACATATCCTTTCATTAATCCATGTTTTTAGAAATTCAAAACTCTGTGAAATGTATCCCCGCTATAGATCTTTTGTTAAGGAAGAGTTGCAACATCTTTTATCCACCAATTTCCACATCAGGACCTATCGATTATCCACAATGGGTTTATAATATGGTTCTTACATTAACTAAGGCATTGGAAAAGTAATATCTTCACAGATTTTAGATGATCTCAATCTTGGGTCCAAAAGATGATTTTCAACCCTTCCAAATGATCCCAGATCATCTCATTGACCTAACATTGTGGCCATGAAATAGCTTTCCCTCATGGATGGTTTTTCAGGGTATAACCAAATTCTTATCACTACTTATGATCAACATAAAAGAACTTTCATTACCCCTTGGGGAACCTTTTATTACCCTCTTATTCCATTTGGCCTCAAAAATGTAGGTGCCACCTATCAATGAGGCCATGAGCTCATCTTTAAATCTCAAGTGTAATAGTGAATATTATGTTGATGAAATTTTAGGAAAGTCCAAATGACACAAAGAACATCTTAGTGTCCTTGATTCAATAGTCATTTACCTCATCCAATATTGTCTTCGTCTCAATCCCTTGAAATGTGTTTTTGGTGTTCTCACAGGTAAAATTTTAGGGTTTATCATATATATTCAAGGTATCAAATTTGACCTAGCTAAGTTCAAGGATATCATTGAAATTCCTCCTCCATCTAATCTCACCCAACTACACAGGGTTTTCAAGGAAATTTGTTAGGATACATATGAAATTTCATATCAAACTCTCTAATAGTGTTATCAGTTTTCATCACCTCCTCCGCAAGGACATAAATTTTCATTAGGATTTTGATTGTTCAAAAGGCTACTTTGGAAAAATTAAACAGGTATCTCTTATCAACTCTTAGGGTTCTTACTCCAACATGTGAAGGGTAGAACCATTTTAACTTATACATATCTTCTTCAGAACATGCTCTTGGAGCCATGCTCACACATCGTGATAATCAAGTGTCCAGAACAAGTTTAATGTATTATATCAACCCCACACTCCATGAATATGAAACCCATTACACTGAAATGGAGAAGATTTTCTTCACTTTATACTGTGCCACTTCTAAGTTGCGTCATTGCCTTCTTAATAATAAAATGTATGTTGTCACTAGTTTTAGGGTCCTCAAAGCTATACACTCTAAACTATATAAGGGATAGTTAATCGTATCAAATGGATTATGCTTATGATTGAGTTTGATTTAGAATTCATGTCACAAAAATCCATTAAGGGTCATGCTATTGCAGACTATCTCAAATGCTCCCTTACCAAATAATCAATCCTCCTGATGAATATTTTTTAGGGATGAATCCAATAGTAATGTAGATGAATACAAATTCATCTCATGTCAAGATGAATGTCTTCTTTAATGGCTCTAAATGTCAGAAAGGGGAGGTAAATCAGTTTTTAGGGTGATTATCCCTTCTTAAGGTATTCCTTATTCAATTATCATTTAAACTCAATTTTGATATATGCACTAATAATATCAGAATATGAAGATTTAATCATGGGTCTTACCACTACTATTCTTCTAGGTGTTCATATCCTGGACATCTATGGATATTCACAATTTATTATCAATCAAGTTAAAGGATAATATCAATGTAAAAATGAAATTTTACAAAAATATAAAGCTAACGTGGACTTTCTATTAGGGTTACTTTTGATCATTACACCATTAGCAAGACATCCCAAAGACTTCTAATGCATGTTTTCAAATACAATGGCCTCTTTAGGATCCCTCATCCCATTATAAATAGGGAAAATTCGAAAGACAACACTAAAGTATCTGTCATTGTTCAATGATTAGATCATACCTCACATCAAAATGAACTTCCTTCTATCAATATCATTGACGATAATCCAATTGATTTATGGAATAAGTCATATGTATGACTATCTCATTGAATCCAAAATTCCATCTGATTTAGCACATAATGTTAAATGGTCTATGTATTTCTTCAGTGTGCTACTCACTTTTTCATTATATGTACAGTATTCTTTACAAACGTAGTTTTGATGGTATCTTACTAAGATACCTTAAGTCACCAAATAAATAAAATCGCATTAAAGAATTCCATGAAGGTGTTTGTGGAGGTCATTTCAGTGGAAATTCTATGCTAAATGTGTTATACAATTAGGGTATTATTGGCCTACTATCACCAAGTATTGTTATGAGTCTATATTAAGAAATGTGTGAAATGTCAAATCTCATTCAGATTTGATCTATGTTCTTAGTCAAGCATTATAACCTCATTCATGACTTACTGCCTTTCTCTCAATGGAGGTTAGACCTCATTGAAAATGGCTATCAAACCTGAAGTCATCTCAACAACATAAATTCCATTATCACAGCCACTAAATATTTCACCAAATGGGTTGAAGAAATCCCCTTGACATCAAATAATGTCATGATTGATTATCAATGTAACATATATCAACACATTATATGTCATTTCCACATCCCACATAAACTTATCACTTAAATAATGGAAAATATTGATTAAAATAGTAGAAGTTAAAAAAATCTATGAGACCTTCAATATTAAACTCATCTTTTCAGCACCACACTATCCTCAGGAAAATGGACATTGGCTGAAGCCTCTAATAAAAAACTCAACAAGATCCTTATGAAAATAGTAAACAACACATGAAGAAATTGGCATCTATAAATATCATTTGCTCTTTGGGCTTATCAAAATAGCATCCACACACCTACAGGAGTAATACACCTATTCAATTGTTTGATGGATCCGAAGCCATTGTATCTCTTAAAATCCAAATCTCATCACTTTGTGTTTCCCTCGAGGAATTTATCCCTAACAAATAATATTTATGAGTTCGTTTAGCACAACTTCAACTATTGGATGAAAAATTTATAATGGCCCTTGAGCATCATCAAGTTTATCAAGAATGCATTAAAAAGGCATATAAAAAACATGTCAGACAACGTGAATTTAAATTCAGATGATCTTGTGCTTAAAGAAAATAAAAATGTCACTAAATTAGAATAGAGTAAACGTGGAAATTTTGACCCCTAATTGGATCAGTCCATATATCATTACTCATAGGTATGGGTTAGGAGCATATCGCCTCACTTCTCTTGATGGTGAACCCAAAGAAGAACCTTGGAATGCCTTGCACTTGTGACCTTTCTATTATTAAATGTTTGATTTTCATGATATTAATTATATCTTATAATTTTGATTACAATCATTCATCATACCACAATAGTGATTTGAGAGCATGTGGTTATTTGTCATTATCCTAAAACACCTTAAATATGAACACCACAGCTCTGTTCATCACATATTTCTCTATGCATAAGTTCCTCTCTAGTGAGGAACTCTGAAATCACTACATTCGTTACCCCTATAACAGGAAAAAGGGAACATAATAGGGAATATGAATGTGTAGATCATATATGCATCATTTCCCCTCATCTAAACAATCTATTAGGGATTTTCCCTTAGCTAAAAAAGATAGGTGTTAAAAATCATTATTTGGATGCCTTTCTCAAAAGACAACAATAAACAATAGACTGATCCCTTGAAGGACATCTATCTATCATAGACTGGTCTCTTGAAGGAAGGATATCTATAAATCAAAACTAATCGTAGACCATACCCTCAAAGGATGGATAACCATAAAATGGGGCTTCCCATAGAGATCAACCCTTTAAAATAAATATATCAATATCAAAAGCA